>CAUYLG010012150.1:0-85997 GCA_963573385.1 Cacajao melanocephalus
GTTTTGTGATTCTCATGTTCTCTTTTGTGGCTCCTGATTAAGTACTCCTTTTGTTTACTGATATTTTTCTTCTACCCCAGACCTTCTGTGTTGTAACTTTTTGTTCCCCTTTATTGTATAGAATCAACAATGTGGGTTGACCTCAGCTGCTAAAAGCTGAAAGTATATATTGGGACCCTATGCACAAATAAAATTGCTGCTTAGGCACAGCCTATTCAGTCCTCCAGACCCCATCTGTCTATCTTCTTTATTTCCCGCGCACTTCTCTCCTTCCAGGTTGGGACCCTCTTGCAGGACAAGAGTCCCCAGCAGACGTGCCGTTCCGACACCTCCTTGATGTTATCTCCCGTGATTCATATAATCATCCTACTCCAGGCATGTATGCCCCCTGCCATTCCTTTGTACTCAGTATTCTTTGCCTGGAGTGATTTTCCATCAAGCATCTCTTGACTTATCTCTCTTCTCTTTTCTTTCTTTCTTTCTCTGTCGTGCCCAGGCTGGAGTGCAGTGGTGTGATCTCGGCTCACTGCAACCTTCACCTCCTGGGTTCAAGCAACTCTCCTGTCTCAGACTCCCAAGTAGCTGGGATTACAGGTGCCCACCACTGTGACTGGCTAATTTTTGTATTTTTAGTAGAGACAGGGTTTGACCATCTTGGCCAGGATGGTCTTGAACTCCTGAACTCATGATCCACCCACCTTGGCCTCCCAAAATACTGGGATTACAGGTGTGATCTCAGCCTTGCTCTTGACTCCTCTCTCTTAAGGTGTTATTTAGAATTAGAAATCTTTAACTGGACAAGGTGGCTCACACCTGTAATCCCAACACTTTGGGAGATCCAAGTGGGTGCATCATGAGTTCAGGAGTTCAAGACCAGCCTGGCCAACATGGTGAAACCCTGTTTCTACTAAAAATACAAAAATTAGCCAGGTGTGGTGGCACACACCTGTAGTCCCAGCTACTCGGGAAGCTGAGACAGGAGAATTGCTTGAACCTGGAAGGTGGAGGTTGCGGTGAACCGAGACCAAGCCATTGCATTCCAGCCTTGGTGACAGAGTGAGACTCCATCTCAAAAAAAAAAGAATTATAAATCACTGGAGCTGGATGAGTCCTTACAAGCCAGAGTAGGCCTCACTCACCCATCTCTTAGCTTATTGGCAGTGAAGCTGAGGTGTCCGGATAGCAGGAAAGGACTGAGTTGGTCATAGTGGTCTCATCTACCTAAAGGACTTCTAGACCCAAAGAAACAATCTCTTATGATAATCATTTCAGGCATTAGCAGTCAACTGTTACCTAGTGTTATGGCCTTTGGGGTTTTCTGCATTTTAGATTTTTTTTTCCTTTCATTTGAACAAAAAATGGAAACTTTTTTTTTAAGACAGAGTCTCACTTTGTCACCCAGGCTGGCGTGCAGTGGCACAATCTTGGCTCACTGAAACCTCCACCTCCCAGGTTCAATCTATGCTCCTACCTCAGCTGTCTGAGTAGCTGGGACTACAAGCACGTACCACCACACCCAGCTAATTTTTGTATTTTTAGAAGAGATGGAGTTTCATTATGTTGGCCAGGCTGATCTCGAACTCCTGACCTTGTGATCTGCCTGCCTTGGCCTCCCAAAGTGCTGAGATTTCAGGTGTGAGCCACCGCACTTGGTCGAGAAATATTTTTAAGGAAAAGAATTATAAAGACTCTCAAATTAGGGCTGGAATTGTAGCTGGGTGATGTGTCACTGGGACATGTGCAGACAGAGCTAGTCCTGACATCATGGGAGATATAGCCACAATAGCAATCTCGTCTTCTGAAAACTGATACTGCTCTAGGGTGCAGAACTGCCACCTTGCCCCTCATGAAGAGTCAGGTGACAGCATCTGTGCCAGCAATTACTTTAATCAAGTAAGTACAGGATGGGGTGAGGTATGGAGAGTCCTCATTATGCCACATACTAATTAAAGAGATGGGAAAGGTTGATCTGCAGGGCTGAGATGCCCCTATAAGCAGCTCTAGTGGTAGGATTGCATCCTCCTACTCTCCCCATTTTCCTCTTTCTATTATTTCTTCCACCTACTACTGAGACAGCCAGGTGGGAGGGGGTCCCTGGAGAAACTCCTACCAGCCAGTCTGCTGAGGTGAAGCCTCGGGGAAGTTTACAGCAGGGAGGAGCCGGCCCCTCCTCTTCCTATGTGAAACCTGGGATTCCAAAGGCCAGGCAGGAAGCGCTGTAGCAGGAACTCTGGCCTTGCCATAGTCCCTGTTTCACACTTTTCTTCTTCCTTTTCACCCAATAAAACCCTGTCTTACTCACCATTCAAATTGTTGCGAGCCTGAATTTTCCTGGCCGTGGAACAAAAAACCCTGTGTTTAGCTGAACTAAGGAAAAGTCCTGCAACACAACTTCTACCTGATTGATTCTTTTTCTTGTCATCCTAGAAGGGTCATCTTTCCAACCACCAACCTCAGTGACATGCAGGTAGAGTTAGAAACAAATGGTTCGGTTGGTGTGGTGGCTCACACTTCTCATCCCAGCATTTTGGGAGGCTGAGGCGGGCGGATCACAATATCAGGAGTTTGAGACCAGCCTGACCAACACGGTGAAACACTGTCTCTACTAAAAATACAAAAATTAGGTGTGGTGGCGCACGCCTGTAATCCCAGTTACTCGAGGCTGAGGCAGGAGAAACGCTTGAACCCAGGAGGCGGAGGTTGCAGTGAGCTGAGATCGTGCCACTGCACTCCAATCTTGGTGACAGAGCAAGACTCTGTCTCAAAGAAAAGAGGGAAAATACAAAACAAACAAAAATGACGAAGAAAAGGAAGGAAGGGAGAGAGAAAGAAATGAAAGGAAGGATAGAAGTAAGGGAGGGAAGGAGGGAAGGTGGGCCCAGAGATAACTACTCTGAACATTTTCTGTCTTTCTAGTGAGCCATCTTTTTAAAAAGTCAGATTGAGGCCAGGCAGGCAAGGTGGCTTATGCTTGTAATCCCAGCACTTTGGGAGGCTGAGGCAGGAGGATCACTTGAGGCCAGGAGTTCAAGACCAGCCTGGGCAACATAATGAGACCCTGTTTCTACAGAAAATTTTGAAAATTGGCCGGGTGCAGTGGCTCACACTTGTAATCTTAGCATTTTGGGAGGCCAACGTGGGAGATCGAAAGGTCAGGAGTTCGAGACCAGCCTGATCAACATGGTAAAACCCCTTCTCTACTAAAAACACAAACATTAGTTGGGCGTGGTGGCACACGCCTGTAATCTCAGCTACTCAGGAGGCTGAAGCAGGAGAGTGGCTTGAACCCAGAAGGCAGAGGTTTCAGTGAGCCGAGATTGTGCCACTGCACTCTAGCCTGGGCAACAGAGTAAGACTCCGTCTCAAAAAAAAAAAAAAAAAAAAGTAGCCAGGCTTGGTGGTGGTAGTGTGTGCCTATAGTCCAGCTACTCAGGAGGCTGAGATGGGAAGATCATTTGAGCCCAGGAGCTCAAGGCTGTAGTGAACTGTGATCACGCCACTTTACTCCAGCCTGCAAACAGAGCTAGACTCTATCCCAAATACATATAAAAAATCAGATTGATATTTGCATACCTCTTTTGTTAGTTTTCCCCACTCAACAACGTGTGAACATTTCCCCAGATGCTTAAATATTCTTCCATAGCACCATTTTCAACTGCAACAGAATATTTCATCTTCCCAGTAGACTTTATCTGTTATAAAATATCCAGATTTTCATGTTTTTATTGTTTTGATAACAGAGATAAACATATTGTGATGCATACATTTCTTTCTGCAGTCTCAGACTATGAGAGTAATCATTTGTTTGATAATAATCATTGAGAGCTTTTAAAATAAACATAATTCTTATTAAGCAAATCCACCTATCCCTTGAAATATTTCTTCCTATTCTGATTAAGTTATTGCTAAATTAAATTTAAAGATTAGTCTGAGGCTTAGTATGTATTATAAAATTAAAAATAAAATGAAAATTAAAATGTGCATAAAATTTCTTTGGAAACCGTAAAAGCATGACACAAATGGAGGCGATGATTATTACTGCTGTTACTAAACACGGTGAAGATCAGATTATAGTAGCCAATCTTAAATATACCATATTGTTGTTTTTTGGGTTTTTAAAATTTTTTTTGAGATAGGGTCTTGCTCTGTTGCTCAGGCAAGAGTGCAGCGGCGTGATCTCAGCTCACTGCAACCCCACCTCCCAAGTTCAAGCAGTTCTTGTGCCTTAGCTTCCCAACTAGCTGGGACCACAGGTTCGTGTAATCACACCTGGCTAATTCTTTGTATTTTTAGTAGAGGTGGGGTTTCACCATGATGGCCAGGCTGGTCTTCAACTCCTGACCTCAAATGATCTGCCTGCTTCAGCCTCCCAAAGTGCTGGGATTACAGGCGTGAGCCACCACGCCCCACCGACAGTATAGTATTTAAACAAGTCGTCTTGTTTAAAGGTCTTCTCTCTGCAACCTGGCAGGACCCTGTTAGGCCATCATCCTCACAGAATATCAGGGTGAGAGAGACAAAGCTCAGAGCCACTTCCTAAAAGCCCAGGATCTTAGAGTTTAACACAATAATGACTCCAGGTACGTGAGACAGACGTACCTACGAAAACCAGTCCCGGATGTCAAAGGAGGAACTGAGACCAGGGCGTGCCCTCAATCCTGCGTGTGAAAGCTACATGTACTTAGCATCAAAGACAAGCCTCAGCGAGATTTTGGTGGGGAGACAAACTAGGGTGAGAACCTGTGGCCCAGCAGGGCCAGATTTGCGGATTCCATGAAGTGGTTCTGCATCTTGGGCCTCACATGGACGCTGTTCTCCTTCAGACTTTAGAGTTGCCTGATTCCTCCTCCAATTAGAAATGTCTCTTGCCTCTAGAATGGAGTCACTATAATTAGGAGGAAGGGCTTGGGCAGAGTGTCCAGTTGGATTGAATGTTGGCTCTATCACTTATGATCCTGGTTAAGTTACTTCATTTCTTTGGGTGCCTGTTTTTTCTTTTTTTTCGTGTGTGTGTGTTGCTTTGTTTTGTTTCTGAGACAGAAGCTCACTCTGTCACCCAGGCTAGAGTGCAATGGCATGATCTAAGCTCACTATAACCTCTGCCTTCCAGGTTCAAGCGATTCTCCTGCCTCAGCCTCCTGAGTAGCCAGGAATACAGGCATGTGCCACCATGCCCAGCTAATTTTATTTTATTTCTTTTAGTAAAGACGGGGTTTCACCATATTGCCCAGGCTGGTCTTGAACTCCTGAGCTCAGGCAATCCACCTGCTTTGTTTGGCCTCCCAAAGTGCTAGGATTACAGGCAGGAACCACCGAGCCTGGCCCAGTTTTCTCTTATAAAAGGGCTTAAAGGGCTATGGGCTCTGCCACTGGGACCCCCTCAAGGGTGCTTAGTACTGATGGGGCTGATCAGAAGCTGTTGTTTGCCTGGAATCCCTGGGGCACCTACAGGGAAAGACAAAGGCCTGTGGGAAGCTGGTAAGGAGAGGAAGCAAGAGTCAGAGGAGCTTGGAGAACTGAAAGTGTCTGGATTTGATAAGAAAGATAACCGAGGGCCACACAGGCTGAGAGAGAAGAGTTATGACAGGTGGGTTCCTGGCAGTTTAAGTACAGCTGGTGGGAATGTGGAAGAAGGAGGGTCTGGGAAATCTCTGGGAAGAAGGGTAGGGCAGTAATTCTCAGCTGCTCAGGCCACAGAAACCAGTTTGGCCCTGCTGTTCAGCTTTACTAACTGTTCATTAGCATATGAAGGAACTGCCTGCAGAAGGCACTCAGGGTCTCTGAGCTGTGCTGCCTGTGTTGGGCCGGGGGTGGGGGCACGGGTGAAATGGCTCTGACATCAGTCTGATTTCCCGAATCCAGATCCACCACCAATTCCTGACTCAAGAAAAGGGGATTGAATCTCGGTTCCTTTCCCAGCTAACGCCAAAATTTGTTCTATTTACAAAACTTCTCAAGTCCTCAGCTGCTTCTATAATTTGTCTAATACAGAGAGCATAATAATTTTGGAAGGAAAAAAATTATCATAACGGATATGAAGAACACGATGAATGTATTAACTCTCACTTAATCTTCACTATATCTTATGAAATATAGACAATTTGTATCTACTTGTTAGAAATAACATGATTCAGGCCGGGTACAGTGGCTCATGCCTGTAATCCCAGCACTCTGGTAGGCCGAGGCGGGAGGATCACAAGGTCAAGAGATCGAAACCATCCTGGCCAACACGGTGAAACCCCGTCTCTACTAAAATATACAAAAATTAGCTGGGTGTGGTGGCGCACACCTGTAGTCCCAGCTACGGGAGGCTGAGGCAGGATAATTTCTTGAACCCGGGAGGTGGAGGTTGCCGTGAGCCGAGATCTCGCCACTGCGCTCTAGCCTGGTGCCTGGCAACAGAGCAAGACTCTGTCTCAAAAAAAAAAAAAAAAAGAAATAACATAATTCAGAAGGGGCTTCAGGAAACAGATGCCAAACTCTTGACCTTAAAACACAAGCATTTCTTGCCGGTAACACTAAATGCTTGTGTTATCAGAAGCTTCCCTGAATTTTCAGCATACAAAGAAAAATATTAGGTGCTTATTTCTTTGTGGGGAAAATTCAGGCCAGTTTTTGGCTTTAGAGCCTAATGATGGCAGGCATTCAAGTGTTGGTTCTCAAAAAATTGCAGCCAGGCACTGCCTATGAAACTGTCCCACCCACCTTGTCTGAGAGATAGAAAGAGGTCGTGGAGGAGTGGAGAGTTGAAAGTGTATAGAATCTCAGCTCGGTTCTGCCAGCTCTAATGCCCAGTCTCTTACAACCACAGTTCAGCCCAGCTATTCTGAAAGGAAACTCACTTTAGAAATGCAAATGACTCACCAAGGAGTGAGGAATTTTAGTGTCTGACAACTGAAGTGTGTAGCTTTGAAGACTGTTTGGGAGACCTCTGTGTTCTTCCAGGAATACCTCCCAGGGTTGCTGCTGGAGCCAAAGGAGACCAGAACTCTAAATGGGCTTGGTAAAGTGTAAAGTACTAAAGGAACTTTTATTTTTATTGCAAAAGTGTTGAGTCCTGAATAGCTCGGGGTCCACTGAACTAGTCTATGGAAAAGAGGAGGTTGTGCTGGGGGGTGGTGGCTCACACCTGTAATCCCAGCATTTTGGGAGGCTGAGGCTGGCAGATCATGAGGTCTGGAGTTCAAGACCAGCCTGACCAACATGGTCAAATCCCGTCTCTACTAAAAATACAAAAATTAGCCAGGCATGGTGGCACACGCCTGTAATCCCAGCTACTCGGGAGGCTGAGGCAGGAGAATTGCCTGAACCCGGGAGGAGGAGGTTGCAGTGAGCTGAGATCACACCACCGCACTCTAGCCTGGGTGACAGCAACAGAGCAAGACTCTGGTGTCAAAAAAAAAAATAATAAAATAAAAAAAGATGAGGTTGTGTTAAGACTATATTTCATTGGCCAGGATAGACAATCTTGGTCTAGAGCGACTCCTATTCTTTTTTTTTTAATTGTTATTTTTTATTTTTAATAGAGTATAGTGGCATGATCATAGCCCACTGCAGCCTCGAACTCCTGGACTCAAGTGAATCCCCCACTTCAGCCTTGAGATACACACCGTAACACCCAGCTAAGGCTTCTATTCTTAAATCTGATTTTCAATCTCTGCTCCTCATCACTCTCCCACTCTCCACCCATATTGAGCAGGTCCTTTCTTGGGAGTGGTCCTGTGCTGGACTGAGTTCAGCCAAGGACACTGCGGCCGCACAGCTCAAAGAAAACAGTCCTGCTCACTCTAACAGGAAAGTCCGGGAGGTCAAAGTAAAAACATCAAAGATCAAGTGAGCGGTGGATGAGCCAAAAGAGGAGGGAGCTATGAGGAGGAGGACGGGAAGAGAAAACAAGATGCCAGATACTACAGAAGTACGATGCAAATTGCGTATTACTCAGTGCCCAGCAGGCTCCCTAAACAGTCCTCAAAGCTACAGCTGGCTTGTCAGATGCTAAAATCCCTTTTTCGTTGATGAGTCATATGAGACAAAGTAGCAAATGTAAGAATCATGTTTGCTCAGTTCTGCTTGCTGGCGTAATTTCACAAAGCCCCTGACTCTTGTCTACACACAGCTCTCTGGAAAGATGCTTTGAAGACAAAACAGGACGCCTCTTGCCTGAGTCACTATATTCCTTAAAAGATAAATGACCCCAGTGTTTGCCTTTGCCTACACATAAGATAACCTCTGGCATGGTCAGTGATGATACGTCTGTAATCTACAACCAGTTGTGCTCTGACACCCAAACCTCAATGTGATTCTGCTTTAATGCAACCTCTGAGCAAGTCTGATGTGACTTTAAACATAGCGAACCCCCCACTGCCTGTATACGAGCCACGGGCTGTGACCCTGCGCCCCAGCGGCCTTGCAGAACTGCTCCCAGGCCACAGACCTTGGTCTATAACCCTCCATAAGACTTCTGAATAAAACTAACTTCAAATCTTTAAAAGCTTATTTTTTTTTTTTTCATTGACAGTCATTTACATCCTCAAAGGGAGTTTTACATCAGAATAACTGAGTGGGACAGAATAAAATAGGCAACTTAGCGACACTGGCAAAGAGCTGGGACTCCTAGGCAAAACTGCTTGGGTTGGAATCTCAACTCCACTGTTTATGAGCTGTGTGACCTTGGGCAAATTCACCTCTCTGTGCCTCACTTTTTTTCGTATGTAAATCAGGGTTGATAATAATACCTAGTTCTTAGATTTTTTTCTTTTTTCAAGATGGAGTCTTGCTCCGTCACCCAGGCTAGAGTGCAGTGGCGCAATGTTGGCTAACTGCAACCTCCACCTCCTGGGCTCAAGTGAGTCTTCTGCCTCAGCCTCCTGATTACCTGGGATTACAGGCATACCCAGCATGCCCAGCTAATTTTTTTATTTTTGTAGATACAGAGTTTCTCCATGTTGCCCAGGCTGGTATTGAACTCCTGACCTCAGGTGATCCACCTGCGTTGGCCTCCCAAACTGCTGGGATTACAGGCGTGAGCCACTGTGCCCAGCAGTTCTTAGATTATTATACAAATGATGGGAGTTAGTATTTGTAGGGTGCTTAAAACAGGGTCTGGCACACATTTTCATTAAAGTAGGTTTTTAAAACCTATTATTGTGGCCAGGCACAGTGGCTCACACCTGTAATCCCAGCACTTTGGGAGGCCGAGGCAGGAGGATCACTTGAGGTTGGGAGTTTGAGACCAGCCTGACCAACGTGGAGAAACCCTGTCTCTAGTAAAAATACAAAATTAGCCAGGCATGGTGATGCATGCCTGTAATCCCAGCTACTCAGGAGGCTGAGACAGGAGAATCACTTGAACCCAGGAGGCAGAGATTGTAGTAAGCTGAGATTGTACTCCAGCCTGGGCAACAATAGTGAAACTCCGTCAAAAAAAAAAAAAAAAACAAAAAAAAAAAAACCCTATTACTGTTATTATTTCATTAATGCATCTCCACGACTAGATAGAAGCTTGGAGAGCAGAGGCTCGGTCTGCGTTTGCTCATAATTGTGTATCCAGTGCTTAGCACAGCGTGTGATAAGTATCCAACTATTTGTTGTATGAACAAAATGGGCAAAGGGAACCTCCAAACCATTCCCAGACTCAGATCACAGAAAAGGAGGATGGGAGCTCCATCCCCATGCACCCAAAAACCTAAAAAGTCACACCTGCTAACAGTCAGCAATGCTGGAGAAGCAACCTCCCCAAGCAATGCCGTGACACCATTCCCGTCCTCAGACCCCTGGACTTCTCCTTGTCCTCGCCACACAGGATGTGCTCACCACACAGGGGCCCAGCTCTCACTGGCTTGGAGGAAGGCTTGACCTCTGCCCAGGATCAGGTGTGGGCCAAGTATCGCCTTGTCGTTGGTCTCCACACTCTGCTGAGGGAGAACAAGCAGCAGCGGGGAGAGCTCCAGAGCTGGTGGGCAGAGGACCGGCTTCCCCAGACACCTGGACCCTGTCCTCCCAGGCTTGGGCTGAATGTACGTGTAACAAAGAGAGCACTGCAGCCCAAAGTTCGTTACTATTATAAAGATATTAGCTTCTCTAACCAACTGTCAAAGTGAACGGCATCTGCAGGGCCCCGCTTTGCCCTCTGCAATGGACGGCTCTAGTTGGAGCCAAAGTAACAACGTCCCACAGTTTGCCATATCCAAGTCACCTTTGACAAAAAGGCTTCTGCATGTCTCTAGCACCTGGAAGAAATAAATACCAACAATTGGACATTCCATTGATTTGAGGATTTACTCCAGTTTCACTGTGTTGATGTTAAAATATGAAATAAATGCATCTTGAAGTTGATGAAAACAGCAGCATGACCACATACAAAGCAGGAAGGAATGGGAAGCAGTCAGAATGTCCACATATTTCCCCAACACGTTCCCCCATGTACCCTACCCTCCCTCTTTTGACAATGAGGGAGCTGCCAGTGCACCCATCCGGCCCCTGTCATGCTACATGTGCACCTGCTGGATCCCCTCTCGATGACCTCAGGACATTACTCTAGCAAGCCTCACCCCTCTCCTCTGCATGGTCAACTTTCTCCTCTACTGGTTTTCCATTTTCTATTGCCTAAAACTATGAAATAATGCCTTTCTTCTTGATCCCTCTCCAATCCCATTTGTTTTTCTTTTTTTTTTTCTTAAAGACAGGATCTCACTCTGTCACCCACGGTGGAGTGCAGTGGCATGATCACAGCTCATTGCATTCTTGACTTCCTGGGCTCAAGCAATCCTCCAACCTCAGTCCCTGGAGTAGCTGGGACTGCAGATGTGTCCCACCATGCCCAGCTAATTTTTATTATATTTTTTATTAATTAAAAAAAAATTTTGTTGTTGAGATGGAGTCTCCCTTTGTTGCCCAGGCTGGAGTGCAGTGGCACAATCTTGGCTCACTGCAACCTCTGCCTCCCGGATTCAAGCAATTCTCTGCCTCAGTCTCCCGAGTAGCTGGGATTATAAGTGCCTACCATGCCCTGCTACTTTTTGCATTTTTAATACAGATGGGGTTTTACCATCTTGGCCAAGGTGGTCTTGAACTCCTGACCTTGTGATCCACCCACCTCAGCCTCCCAAAGTACTGGGATTACAGACTTGAGATACCATGCCCAGCTAAAAGTAATTTTTAAAAAATAGAGACAGGGTCTCACTATGTTGCCCAGGCTGGTCTCGAACTCCTAGGCTCAAGCTATCCTCCTGCCTTGGCCTCCCAAAGTGCTGGGATTATAGGTATAAACCACTGCACCCAGCCTAATTTTTAATCTTTTGTAGAGATTGGGGGGTCTCACTATGTTTTCCGGGCTGGTTTCAAACTCCTGGGCTCAAGTGATCCTCCTGCCTTGTCCTTCTAAAGTGCTGAGATTACAGGCATGAGCCACCACACCCAGCCTCAATTCAATTTTTTTTTTTTTGAGACAGTCTTGCTCTGTCACCCAGGATGGAGTGCAGTGGGGTGATCTCAGCTCACAGCAACCTCCGCTCCATGGTTCAAGCAATTCTCCTGCCTTGGCCTTCCAAGTAGCTGGGACTACAGGCACACACCAACACACCCAACTAATTTTTGTATTTTCAGTAGAGACAGGGTTTCACCATGCTGGCCAGGTTGGCCTTGAACTCCTGACCTCATGTGATCCACCTTCCTCCGCCTCCCAAAGTGCTGAGATTACAGGCGTGAGCCACTGCGACAGGCCTTCAATTCCACTTCTTGACTACACTTTATACAAAATTCATTAAATGGATGTCTGCTCTTGCTATCTCTTCACCCCCTCCCAGTTTTTTCCATCGAATGCTGATAGGGACACCAGGCTTTATCCCCACTACTCTATGTGTCTTGCCAAATGCAACAGTTAACCTTCAGTCCTTACCTTGCTCCCCTCTTGGCAGTGGCTGGCTTCCAGGATACTGCTTTCTCTGGGCTCGCCTCCTACCTCCTTAGCTGCTCCTTCTCAATTGATTTCACTGCCTCCCCCTCCACACACTGGAGTGTCCTGAGGGTCACATCTTTACCTGTGCTTACTCTCTAGGTGATCTCACCCAGTCCTGTGACTAATTATTATTTCTTTCTTTTTTAATATATATGTATTTTTTATAGAGACAGGGTTTCACCATGTTGGTCAGGCTGGTCTCAAACTCCTCACTTTGTTATCCGTCTGCCTTGGCCTCCCAAAGTGCTGGGATTACAGGCGTGAGCCACCGGGCCCGGCCCTGTGACTAATTATTATCTTTACTTTGTTAACTACTGTCCCCAGCTCTGACCATTCCCCTGAACTCAGAGCTTGTGATGCCTAATAGGCATCTCAAACTAATGTCTCCAAAACCAAGCTTTTGAATTCCAACCTCAAAGAGGTTCTTCTCAAGAAGTCTTCCAAGTCTTAATAAGTGGCAGCCATCCCAGCTTGTCTGGCCCAGAGCCTTGGAATGCAAATCATCTTGACTACTCACTTTGTCTCCCATCCAACCCATCAGCAAACCCTTTTGGCTCAACCTTCAAAATAGTTCCAGAACAAGATCAACTTTTGCAATTTTCTCTTGCTCCCACCCTTGCCCAAAACACCAGCCTCTCTTTCCCAGATTTCAATAGCCCCAACTGGTTTCCTTTTGCCCACCCCTGTCCCCTGCCTTCCAGCCCTCACACAGAAGCCTGAGTGATCCTTGAGAAGATAAGCCAGACCTTGGCCCATTTCTCTGCAAACTCTTGAAGGCTCCCATCTAACTCAGAGCAAAAGCCAAAGGTCTCCTGCTGGATTAACTTCTGGCCCTCTGTGCTCCTCTCTTCCCACTCTTCCCGAACTGCTGTCTCCAGCCACCCTGTAGCTTCTAAATTACATCAAGCACTCTCCCACTTTAATTTCTTCTTCTTTGTTTCCATCTGTGCCTGTCTGCCCCCTCCTCACCAAACCTCTTAAGACCATGAAGCATTTGAAGTCAGGGGTTGTATCTTATTCATCTTTATATCCTTAATCTGTAACACAGTACCTGGCACATTATACACGCTCAAAACCTGTTTGCTGAATGACTGAATGAACTCTCCATTGCTGACAAGCTGACTCCCCAGGACAGGCTGAGCTCATTATTGGCAAAGATGTGCTGCACCATGCCCTCCAACCAGTATGCCCTGCCCCTCATTTCTACACACACAAGACCACACTTTAATAGCTAACTCTTTTTTTTTGAGACAGAGTTTCGTTCTTGTTGCCCAGGCTGGAGTGCAATGGCGCAATCTCAGCTCTCCGCAACCTCCACCTCCCAGGTTCAAGCGCGATTCTCCTGCCTCAGCCTCCTGAGTAGCTGGGATTACAGGCATGTGCCACTATGCCTGGTTAATTTTATAGTTTTAGTAGAGACAGGGTTTCTCCATGTTGGTCAGGCTGGTCTGGAACTCCTGACTTCAGGTAATCCACTTGCCTTAGCCAAAGTGCTGGGATTACAGGTATGAGCCACCGTGCCCAGCCATTCATTAGCTAACTCTTATTAATAAGATTATTTTGGCTCACTAAGCATTTATTTTGTCTGAGAGATGATAAAAGTACAGGCTTTAGAGTCAGACTGAAGCTAGGTGGAAAATCTGGCACTGATCTTTACCAGCGGGGTGATCTTGAGGCAAATGACCTAGATCCTTCTAGCCTCTTACTTCCAAGTGGGCCAGGCCTCACCCTAGACCTCCTGAATCAGCATCTGAATTTTAACAAAATCCACAGGTGATTCATACACACTTTAAAGTTTGAGAAGCTATGATCTAACCCTCAGTCTTCTTGTTGGTAAAATTGGGTGAGCAGTGGCAAGGCACGGTGGCTTACACCTGCAATCCTAGCACTTCGGGAGGCCGAGACAGGTAGATCACCCAAGGTTGAGAGTTGGAGAACAGCCTTGCCAACATGGTGAAACCCTGTCTTTACTAAAAATACAAAAATTAGCCAGGCGTGGTGGCGCGGACCTGTAATCCCAGCTACTTGGGAGGCTGAGGCAGGAGAATCACTTGAACCAGTGGGGCGGAGGTTGCTGTGCGCTGACATTGCACCACTGTACTCCAGCCTGTGAGACAGCGTGAGACTCCGTCTCAAAAAAAAAAAAAAATTAGGTGAACAGTAAAATGAGAAAATAGTACCTTAGGACAGTATCCATGGAGTTATTATCCGTGTCTCTTTGTTCATAGCACCCATCACTTTCCCTTTTGTAACATGCATTTTAATGTGTATAATTGCCTTGTTTACCGTCTTCCTCATCCGAATGGAAATTCTGTGAGATCAGGGACCATATTTATTATGTTCATTGTATATCTAGTGCCTGTCACTAGTGTCACATAGTAAGCATCTGACTGAGTGAATAAACAAATGAACCAGGTCCAGGACTATTTCCTACTCTTTCTCTGAGATGACCCAGGAGGGATACATTGCTTTATGTAATTTGCTCAATAAACCAATGACTTTATTCAGCTCCTTTGTTTTATAGATGAAGAAATTGATTCTCAAGGTGATTAAGCACTTTTTTTTTTTTTGAGATGGAGTCTTGCTCTGTCTCCCAGACTGGAGTGCAACAGCATGATCTCAGCTCACTGCAACCTCCGCTTCCCGGGTTTAAACAATTCTCCTGCCTCAGCCTTATGAGTAGCTGGGACTACGGGCACGTGCCACCACGCCTGGCTAATTTTTTGTATTTTTAGTAGAGATGAGGTTTTACCATGTTGGCCAGGCTGGTCTTGAACTCCTGACCTCAAGTGACCCACCTGCCTCAGCCTCCCAAAGGGTTGGGATAACAGGTGTGAGCCACTGTGCCTGGCCACAACATGTTAAAATTTTTTTTTTTTTTGAGACAGAGTTTCGCTCTTGTTGCCCGGGCTGCAGTGCAATGGCACAATCTTGGCTCACTGCAACCTCTGCCTCCCGCCAGTTTCAACTGATTCTCCTGCCTCAGCCTCCCGAGTAGCTGGGATTACAGGCATGAGCCAACATGCCCGGCTAATTTTGTATTTTTAGTAGAGATGGGTTTCTCCATGTTGGTCAGG
The DNA here is from genome assembly GCA_963573385.1 of Cacajao melanocephalus. Taxonomy (NCBI): domain Eukaryota; kingdom Metazoa; phylum Chordata; class Mammalia; order Primates; family Pitheciidae; genus Cacajao; species Cacajao melanocephalus. The sequence goes on from CAUYLG010012150.1 coordinate 15,034, forward strand.
CTAGTCTCGAACTCCTGACCTCAGGTGATCTGCCCACCTTGGCCTCCCAAAGTGCTGGGATTACAGGCGTGAGCCACTGCGCCCGGCCGTTAATTTTAAGTGAAGACTCAAAAAGGCATCCTGTTTTTCTGCTCACTGCTTTGCATTCCTGTGGTCTTCCATGAGAAAAAAATATCTCCCAGAAGCTACTGGTCTGAGCAAAATGAGAAAACATGTGCAGCAGACCTAACCTAACTCATAGCCTGAACCCAAGCCCAACCCAGCCCAGCAGGGCTCTCAGAGTCCCAGTGGAGCCATGGGCCCAGGAAGGAGAAAAATAAATGTTTGTTGTTGTAAACTGTTGAGATTTTGAAGTTGGTTAGGCAGCAAAACCTAATTCACTCTGAGCGATGAAATCATTATCTGAATCATTATCATCTCTGAATAATGAAATAATTGATTTTTATTTCCTTCCTTATTATTTTTTGTATTTTCCAAGTATATTTGAATGAGTTTGTATTACTTTAAAGAAAAAAGATAAGCCGGGCGCGGTGCTCATGGCTGTAATCCCAGCACTTTGCGAGGCCAAAACCGGCGGATGGCTTGTGGCCAAAATGGTGAAGCCCCATCTCTACTAAAAATACAAAACTTAGCCAGGCGCGGTGGCGGGTGCCTGTAATCCCAGCTACTTGGGATGCTAAGGCAGGAGAATCATTTGAACCTGAGAGGCGAAGGTTGCAGTAAGCCAAGATTGCACCACTCTACTCCAACCTGGATGACAGAGTGAGACTCCGTCAAAAGGAAAGGAAAGAAGAAAGGGAGGGAGGGAGGAGAATAAAGAAAAGGGGCCAGAAAGAGGAAACTGATGAGGAGAAGTGGGGAAAATAGGCAGTAGATAAACGAGGAGGGCTTGGGTCTTAGTCTAGAGAACTGGTGAAAGAGGATTTTATTGCTGTTGTGAAATGGGGCCCATTCAAGTCTTCCCTGCTTCCTGAAGCATCTCCTGCCCACTCTGGTGTTTTTCTCCTCTAAGCTCTGAACTCTGGCCTAGATCTTTTCCCAGAGCTCCACCCTCAGCACTCTGATCTCCGCCTCCACGTCAGGAGATCTCTCCAATGCGGCTGACCTCCCCCAACCCTATAAAAGCTCTATGAGGCAGAGATATAGGGTTGGTTTGTTCACTGCTGTATCCCAGAAGCATGCTTGGAACCAAGCAGACATTCAATAACTATTAGTTGAGTGAGTGAATAAACTCCTGTAGCAGCATCAGCCATGAGGACACAGTATGCTTTTATTGTGTTGGCATGCTGATGTTTCCTGCTTGTTTAATTTTCCCACCTGAACTGCAAAAACCCTTTAAGATCATGGACCCTGTGCTTTTATATTCCTGCTGGCATTTAGCGCAAAGCTGTGCCCACAGGTGATTTGTTGACTGATTAAACAGCAAGTCCCATCAACAGTACAAGCTCATGGCTAAAGCCACATTTCTCAAATAGTAGGAACCACATCCTGACTCAAGAAAAAATATGTTAATTCACATCCACAGATTTCTTTTTTTTTAGACAGAGTTTCGCTCTTATTGCCCCGGCTGGAGTGCAATGGCTTGATCTCGGCTCACTGCAACCTCCACCTCCTGGGTTCAAGAAATCCTCCTGCCTCAGCCTCCCGAGTAGCTGGGATTACAGGCACCTGCCACCATCTCCGGCTAATTTTTGTATTTTTAGTAGATATGGGGTTTCTCCATATTGATCAGGCTGGTCTCGAACTTCCGACCTCAGGTGATCCGCCTGCCTCGGCCTTTCAAAGTGCTGGGATTACAGGTGTGAGCACCATGCCTGGCCCATAACCACAAATTTCTAAGCACTTCAGCTTGAGCCTTGTGTCATGTTAGTTTGATTTTCCTATGTTTGATTCTCATCCTCTTTAATAGAGTTATATCTCACGTACACATTTGGATTGTAAGCAGAGTTTTTGAGTCTTATTCTCCTCCTGTCAGCCTTCTGTGGCTCACCGGCAAGACGGGAGCACACAGAAGCTCAGCCCAGTTCTGCCTGTGGGCTTCTGACTTTCAGTAAAGATTAGAGGCCATGCAGTGCTGGAGGCCCCTTGCATACTATAGGACAAGCCCTTCAAATACCTGCTAAGCTGAAAGAAGGGATTCTGATTTGCTGCTAGTGACGTCACCCTTCTGGTAACCTTCCCTGCAGATGTGCCTCTGCTCTGTTTATCTTAGAGCCTCATTTCACAGGGGCAAGAAGACACAACAGGAAGCAAATGTCTGAAGCTGTTCCCATCCATTCCAGTTTCGCGTAGCCTGTCTTTGACATACAGCAGCTCACGGTCAACTGTGTGGGATTCATTCACTAGGAACATTTTCCCACTAGAGTCCTTGCTGTGGGTGGAGCAGTCTTTTGTTCTAGCTGGTTTGCTGTCTGTGTGGAATTGCTATCAGAACGGCTATTTGCTGTTGGAATGACTAAGAGCTGCATCATCGCTACGTTAGGAAGCAATTATCTGAAAACAAATTCATTTCCTGAGTCATCCAGCCAATTTAGCCTGTGCCCCTCTTTCCCCTTCCACTCCCCACATTTCACCAGTTAAACAACCGAGACATCTATTCATACCTCCTGCTCTATTTGTCAGGAGATTATAAATCTGGTTTAGAGGGATCAACAGAGTTATTACTTTTGCCTGTGTTACTCAGTCTGTCCTATTCTAATCCTGGATTTATTTTCGAAAGACAAATGGTTTTCTGGATTTGTTTATTTGGCTTTTCACTCCTTTGTGTGCTAGGTGACTAACACTGCATTCATGAGCTCAGCATCCTTGCTTCCTTCTTTCTGCCTTGTTTTAAAGGCATAAAGACTTTCACATCTTCTTAGTATTCTGTATTGGTTTCCTGTGACTGCAACAACAAATTACCATAAACTAGATGGTTTAGAACAACAGAAATATATTCTCTCACTGTTCTGGAAGCCAGAAATCTGACATCTGTATCACTGGGTGGAAGTGAGCTGTCAGCAGGGCTCTGGGCCTTTGGAAGGCTTTAGGGAGAATCTACTTCTTGTCCCTGCCAGCAACTGGTGGCTGCCGGCATTCCTTGACGTGTGGCTGTATTACTGTTTTTTTTTTTTTTTTTTGAGACAGAGTTTCACTCTTGTTGCCCAAACTGGAGTGCAATGGTGCGATCTCGGCTCACTGCAACCTCCACATCCCGGGTTCAAGAGCTTCTTCTGCCTCAGCCTCCCTAGTAGCTGGGATTACAGGCACGTGCCACGACACCCGGCTAATTTTTTGTATTTTTAGTAGAAACGGGGTTTCACCATGTTGGCCAGGCTTGCCTCGAACTCCTGACCTCAGGTGATCCGCCCGCCTCAGCCTCCCAAAGTGCTGGGATTACAGGCATGAGCCACTGCGCCCAGACTGTATTACTCTAATCTCTGCCTTGCTACCCACCTCTCTCTTTCTGTGCATCTAATCTCCGTTTGCCTCACTTGTGCAAGGACACTTGTGATGGTCCAACCAGATAATCCAGGATAACCTCCCATGGCAAGATCCTTAAATTAGCCACATACACAAAGCCCATTTTTCCTTATACAGCAACATTCACAGGTGCTAGGGATTAGGGCCTGCTATCTCTGGATCACCATTATTCAGCCAACCACACTCTCCATTCCCTGCCCTCCATGATGCACAGAATATTTTGTGTGCAGATTAAAAAGTTGGTGAGGATGGCTGGGAGCGTTGGCTCATGCCTGTAATCCCATTACTTTGGGAGGCTGAGGCGGGCAGATTACTCGAGGTCGAGAGTTTGAGACCAACCTGACCAACATGGAGAAACTCCATCTCTACTAAAAATACAAAATTAGCTGGGCGTGGTGGCTCATGCCTGTAATCCCAGCTACTCGGGAGGCTGAGGCAGGAGAATCCCTTGAACCCAGGAGGCGGAGATTGCCAAGAGCCAAGATCGAGCCATGGCACTCCAGCCTAGGCAACAAGAGCAAAACTCTGGCTCAATAAAAAAAGTTGGTGAGGAAGATAAGGGAAGAAAGAGCAAAATAAAGGAAGTAGAGGATAGTCAAAGACAGGATTTTTTCTTTTTTGCTGTTATTTCCTTTTGGCAATAGAGTGGCCCTCCTGGCATGGGCTCCTGCTTCCTGCTTCCTGGGAAATATGGGCTGGCAGGAGGTACCCTACTCTGGCAGCCAAAAGTGGCACAGTCTTTTCCCCTCCTCCTTGGTAGTCGGGGCACTGCCATATGACATTGGCTACACCAATCAGACATTCCTACCCAGGATTTTTTACTTTTGCGGGTGTTGGTACCTGTGTATCAGGAGATTGACAGATTGTTTCCGGGGTGGCAGGGTCAACAGTCCAGGAGCAGCAGTGGCCCATGTCCAGTGGCAGTGGCAGTGGCAATGGTAGTGGCGGTGGTAGTGGCGGTGGCAGTGGCGGTGGCTTTGGAAGTGGCGGTGGCTTTGGTAGTGGCGGTGGCGGTGGTAGTGGCGGTGGTAGTTGTCTCCTACTTGGACTGTTGCAGTGGCAAAGTCTAGCTGAGTTCTTCCTCTGCCTTTTGGTCTCCCCAGACCCCTGGTTCTCCCACATTCCTGCATATTCAGTGAGCTGCTGAATACCGTGCCAGGACTTTCCTGTTCTGTTTAAGTCAGCCCCCGATTTCGCCTCTGGTGTTTGTAACCAGGGACTCTCTTGACTTAGAAACTATCAGCAGAAAGGCTCTATTTTTTATTATTTTTATTTTTTGAAAGGCTTTACTTATTTATTTTTGAGACAGAGTCTTGCTCTGTTGCCCAGGCTAGAGTGCAGTGGTACAATCTTGGCTTACTGCAGCCTCTGCCTCCCGGGTGTAAGCATTCTCCTGCCTCAGCCTCCCAAGTAGCTGGGATTACAGGTGCGCGCCGTCATACCCCGCTAATTTTTATATTTTCAGTAGAGACAAAGTTTCACCAGATTGGTCAGGCTGGTCTTGAACTCTTGGCTTCAAGTGACCCACCCGCCTCAGTCTCCCAAAGTGTTGGGATTACAGGTGTGAGCCATTGCACCTGGCTATTTATGTAATTTAAAAAGATCAGCTAATATAAAGGGAAAATTAAAGGGAAACATTTGTATAAAATAATTATTTGGATACAAAATAATACTCTACATAATTAAAGGAAATATTTATATAAAATTGTGTACTCCGGCATGTAAATGCATGTGTGTGACTATATTAGAGGACCCCACAAATTTACAGCAGGGCCTGACCATGCCTCATTGAATGGAAAATGCAGGTCACAGAACCAGGCATAAAGTTTGATTAAAGGCCTCTGACAAACGAAAGATACAGGTGCATATATTCCTACTCCTCGATGCACACACAGAGCAGGAAACAAGAAGAATGCTCTGTAATATCCTGGCCGAGGTTCCCTCTGAGAGAGGAAGTGGCTGGGAGTTGTGAGGAGGAAAGAAGGACTTTCATATTTTGCTCTTTTTCAATTTTTGCATCTTTTATTTTTACTTTTAGAAACAGGGTCTTGCTCCATCACCCATGCTGGGGTGCAGTGGCATTATAGTTCATCACAGCCTCAACCTCCTGGCCTCAAGTGATCCTCTTGCCTCAGCCTCCCACAAAACTGGGACTACAAGCACGTGCCACCACACTTGGCTAATTTTTGTTTATTGATTTTTTTGTAGCGATGGGATCTCACTATGTCGTCTGAGCTCCTCTCAAACTCCTGGCCTCAACCGATTCTCTCGCCTCAGCCTCCCAAATTGCTGGGATTAGAGGCGTGAGCCACTGTGCCTGGCCCAATCTTTGCATCTTTAATGAAGTCGATGTATTTCTTTTGCAATAAAAACTATGAAAGGGAAGAAGGAAAGTGGTTGGGTTAGTATTGTGTGCCACAAGCATGTGGTAAGTAGAAGAGAAAAAGGGAAAAAAGGCAGGACTGGGCAAGCTTAATGATGAAGACGGCAACTCCACGGAGGAAAATATGCTGGGTGTTTCCACCATGGTCATTCAAATGAGTCTGGCAATTAGTGGCTGTGTGATCCTGAGCAAAGACACCTGTCAGGTATGTTATCCTGAGGCCACGGCGCTGTCTCATTTATAGCATCACATGGTTGTTTGTGTTAATACTACTACTACACATGGGGTAGAAGTCCTTATCTATGGAGCGGGCAGCTGTCTCCAAATAGCCAAGTATCCAAGCCGCCTTGTCCCCATCATCCAGGGCTGTCTGATTGTAATTGGCTTGCAGTGCGGTAATCTACAAGCCAAATACCTGGAGGACCTTTATTCTTTGGTTTATTCAACTGACATTAATTGACTACAAAGCTAAATAGAATAATTATTTGCTCACCAAAATGCATGTTTTGAAAATGGCAGTGGATTTAAATTCCTGCTCTATGACTTAATAAATATCTCTGAGTTTTTGTTTCCTTATCTGCAAAATGAGGATAATGTGTATTTACCACATACTGTGTGTGAGGAGAAATAAATAAGATAATGTATTTCAAACACACATTAGAGTCCCTATTATACTTTAGGTCCTTATTATTATTATTGTTATTATTATTTTTTTAAGACAGAGTCTTGCTCTGTCGCCAGGTGCCAGTCTGGAGTGCAGTGGCGCAATCTCGGCTCACTGCAATCTCCACCTCCTGGGTTCAAGCAATTCTCCTGCCTCAGCCTCCTGAGTAGCTGGGACTACAGGCGCGTGCCACCACGTCCAGCTAATTTTTGTATTTTTCAGTAGAGACGAGGTTTCACCATGTTGGCCAGGATGGTCTCGATCTCTTGACCTCGTGATCTGCCCACTTTGGCCTCCCAAAGTACTGGGATTACAGGTGTGCGCCACCGTGCCCGGCCTATTATTATTTTTAGAGACAGGGTCTTGCCCTGTCACCCAGCTGGAGTGCAGTGGTATGATCTACCGGTGGGACTGTAGATGTGAGCCTCTGTGCCTGGCTAATTTAGTGTTTGTTAGTATTGTGATCTCCAATTTTATAGCACAGGCATTGCTATGATCTGAATGCTGACGTCCCCACAACATTCATCTGTTAAAATGGAACCCCCAATGCAGTGGTATTGGAAGGTAGGTCCTTTTGGGAGGTGATTAGATCATGAGGACTATGCCCTTGTGATGGAGATTAGTGCCCTTATAAAAGAAGCGTGGCTGGGCATGGTGGCTTAGGCCTGTAATCCCAGCACTTTGGGAGGCTGAGGTGGGCGGATCACCTGAAATCAGGAGTTCAAGACCAGCCTGGCCAACATGGTGAAACCCTGTCTCTACAAAAATACAAAAATTAGCCAGGCATGATGTCGGGTACCTGTAATCCCAGCTACTCAGGAGGCTGAGGTGGGAGAATCACTTGAACCCAGGAGGTGGAGACTGCCGTGAGCTGAGATCACGCCATTGCACTCCATTCTGGGTGACAGACCAAGACTCTGTCTCAAAAAAAAAAAAAAAAAAAAGTTGTGAGGGAGCCTGCTTGCCCCTTTTGCCATTTGAGGGCACATAGAAGGCGCTATCTATGACAAAGTGAGCCCTCACCAGATACCAGATCTGCCAGTGCCTTGATCTTGGACTTCCCAGCCTCCAGAACTGTGAGAAATCAATTAGTGTTGCTAACCATGAGAAATCCATTACTGTTGCTTATAATTTACCCAGTCTGTGGTATTTTATTATAGCAGCCAAATTGACTAAGACAGAGTTCAAGTTGCTGGGCAGTGATATTATAGTTTTCTCTTTTTCCATCTGTCTTAGTTCAGGCTACTGTAACAAAGTACCATAGATTGGATGGCTTATAAACAGATATATATATATCTTATTCTCACCTATTGTCCCTCAATAGATATATATCCTATTGGTTATATATCTCTGGAGAATCCAAATTAATGCAATTATGAGTGACAGATTGAAAAGATTATGAATCTCTGTTACAGTCCTCTGAAGATTCCAAATTATTTATTTATTTCATTTTTATTATTATTTTGAGACAGGGACTCACTCTGTTGCCCAGGCTGGAGTGCAGGTGCATGATCTCAGCTCATTGGAACCTCTGCCTCTTAGGCTCAAGCGATCCTCCCACCTCAGCCTCCCAAGTAGCCGGGACTATAGGCATACACCACTATGCCCAACTCATTTTTGTAGAGATGGTGTTTTATCATATTGCCTAGGCTGGTCTTGAACTCCTAGGCTCAAGCCATCTGCCTGTCTCCACCTCCCAAAGTGCTGGGGTTATAGGCTTGAGCCACTGCACCTGGTTTATCCCAAATTTTTGGTTTAGTAGGCAGTTAACTTGGCTGAAATCAAACGCCAAATTTTGCCTCCCCCATGGTGAGTGAACAGCTGAAGCCTCTGTTAAGTTATTTTAGCCTTTGCTGGGCACAGTGGCTCATGCCTGTAATCCCAGCACTTTGGGAGGCTGAGGCAGGTGGATCACAAGGTCAGAAGATCAAAACCATCCTGGCCAACATAGTGAAACCCTGTCTCTACTAAAAATACAAAAATTAGCCGGGCATGGCGCATGCCTGTAGTCCTAGCTACTCAGGAGGCTGAGGCAGAAGAATCGCTTGAACCCAGGAGGCAGAGGCTGCAGTGAGCTGAGATCAAGCCTCTGCACTCCAGCCTGGGCGAAAGAGCAGGACTCTGTCTCAAAAACAAAACAAAAAAAAGTTATTTTAGCCTTATATATGAAGTGCTTGGAGTCTACCCTATGCATGCATAGTTGGAGGTCTGCCAGAGACTTGGGTAGCCTCTCCCTAGAGCTGGGAACCAGCGTTGTCAGGTGTGCTATCCTGAGCCAATATATACACATGTATGAATGAATTGGCTCACGTGGTTATGGAGGTTGAGAAGTCCCAAGATCTTCTGTTGGCAAGCTGGAGCCCCAGAGGAACAAATGATGTAAATTCCAGCCCAAGTCCAAGCCCAAAGACAGAACACTAATGTTCCTAGCTCAAAAAGAGTCATCCAGAGAGAACAAATGTTGTTATATTCAGCCTTTTTGTTGTATTCAGGCCTTTAACGATTGAATGAGGCCCACAGACATTGGGGAGGGCAATTTGCTTTACTCAGTTAACCTATAAAAATTTTCTGTTGTTGTTGTTTTTCAGGCAGAGTTTCACTCTTGTTGCCCAGGCTGGAGTGCAATGGCGCGATCTTAGCTCACTGCAATCTCCGCCTCCTGGGTTCAAGCGATTCTCCTGCCTCAGCCTCCCGAGTAGCTGGGATTACAGGTGCCTGCCACCATGCCTGGCTAATTTTTGTATTTTTAGTAGAGATGGGGTTTCACTACATTGGCCAGGCTGGTCTCAAACTCCTGACCTCGTGATCCACCCGCCTTGGCCTCTCAAAGTGCTGGGATTACAGGCGTGAGTCACCATGCCTAGCCAGAAATGTTAATCTCATCCAGAAACACCCTCAGAGTTATACTCAGAATAATGTTTAACCAAATATCTGGGCATCCCATGATCCAGTCAAATTGACACATAAAGCTCACAGATAAAAAAATCCAGATTGCCCTGTAATCCCAGCACTTTGGGAGTCTGAGGCAGGCGGATCAAGAGGTCAGAAATTCGAGACCAGCTTGACCAACATGGTGAAACCCTGTCTCTACTAAAAATATAAAAATTAGCTGGGTGTGGTGGCCCATGCCTGTGGATACCTGGGAGGCCGAGGCAGGAGAATTGCTTGAACTTGTGAGGTGGAGATTGTGGTGAGCTGAGGTTGCACCATTGCACTCCACCCTGGGCAACAAGAGCAAAACTCTGTCTCAAAAAACACAAAGAAGTCCAGACTGTAAGGTTCTTTGAACTGACTGCACCATGGACTACACCATGGTCAAGCCATGGTGACCCCTGTGACCTGCACATTCCAGAAAAGAAGAATGACTATCTCCTGCATTGGCTGATTGACCTTACAACATTCTGCCGCTGTTTATGCCTCAACCGTTCCTGCCTCAACTGATAAGCCAAACTTGTGACACTGGACACTGGATCTTGTGATATCCCCCCCACCCAGCGACACCCCCCTAGCTTGCAAAAACTGCCCTGAACTGTAACTTCTGTAATTTTACACTGCCTACCCCAAACCTATAAAACCAACTCCTATCCCACTGCCCTCTGCTGACTCTCTTTTTGGACTCAACCTGCCCACACCCAGGTAAATAAACAGCCTTGTTCACACAAAGCCTGTTCTCCGGCTGCAGTTGTCCTCCAAAATCGCCGAGGCCTCGATCTTTTGACTGCTGAGAAAGGAGGACTCTGCCTATTCCTAAATGAAGAATGCTGCTTTTATCTAAACCAATCCGGCCTTGTATATGACGCCATCAAAGGACTTAGAGACAGGGCCCAAATGCTCACTAGGTGGTCTCTTCATTCAGAGCGTGCTTAACACAGACTCTTATGGCAGATGAGTGGAAAGGCAAGGGAAGCTGGCTAAAATGAAGATTCTTGAGTTCCACCAGTGACCAGCTGAATCAGAATCTTTGCCCCAAGAAATCTGTGTTTTTAACAAGTTTCTCAGGCCACGCACGGTGGCTCATGCCTGTAACCCCAGCGCTTTGGGAGGCCAAGGTGGGTGGATCACCTGTGGTCAAGATTTGCAGACCAGCCTGACCAACTTGGTGAAACCCTGTCTCTACTAAAAATACAAAAATTAGCTAGGCATGGGGGCAGGCGCCTGTAATTCCAGCTACTTGGGAGGCTGAGGCAGGAGAATTGTTTGAACCCAGGAGGTGGAGGTTGCAGTGAGCCGAGATTGCACCATTACACTCCAGCCTAGGTGACAGAACAAGACTCTGTCTCTAAAAAAAGAAAAAAAAAAAGGAGTTTCTCAAAGATTTCTGATTTACATTAAAATCATATTACTGCTGCTTGAGATTCTAGAAAGATTCATTAAGTTCATTAGATACGGACTTAACACTCAATCTGAAGGATATTAGTATCACAGGAATAACCATGGGAAATGGTCAGGGTCTTACTCTTGGGGGTACATGGGCCATTCTCAAGAGGAATGGGAGTAGTTAATGTGTGATCTATGTGTTGATCTACTATAGGGCAGAAACCAATTTGACCAAGTAATGCTCCAGGGCACACCCTGTTACTCACCCACACCTCTAAATAATTTTACCAACTTTTTGTTCAAAGTCCAAGTGCTGGTTGGACTGCCAAAGGGCAGTGCTGGTTGTCATTGTTCTTGGGTGAGTCATACTATACTGCTTACTAATTCCTCTTTCTCCTCAAACCGGCTTCCTTCCCATCTTCTAGGGGTTGAGGATTGTTTGTTTTTAATCACACTCCACAAATGTGAACCTGTTCTTTTCACCACACTACCAGGATCTCTTTCTCTGTCTCTCTCTCGCTTACTGTGCATGTATGTGTTGTTTGCACATGTCTGTGTATGTGTGTTTCTGAATTTTGGACAATTTTTATAAAGTTTCATATGATATAATGGTTTTTCTGTGTGTATATGCACAGTGAGGCCAGGTTTTAAAATATATATATATTTTTAAAAAATATATAAAATTATTGAAGTATCACATACCTACAAAAAGTGTACATGTTAGCCAGGTGTGGTGGCTCATGCCTGTAATCCCAGGACTTTGGGAGGCTGAAGCAGGTGGATAACCTGAGATCAGGAGTTCAAGACTAGCCTGGCTAACATGGCAAAACCCTGTCTGTACTAAAAATACAAAAATTAGCCAGGAGTGGCGGTATACACCTGTAATTACAGCTACTCAGGAGGCTGAGGCACCAGAATCACTTGAATCTGGGAAACAGAGGCTGTAGAGAGCCGAGATTGTGCCACTGCACTCCAGCTTGGAAAACAGAGAATGTCTCCAAAAAAAAAGAAAAAAAAGTATACATATTATAAGTTCGCAGTTTCATGAATTTTTACAAAATTTATATCCATAGAACCAGAATTCAAATCAAGAATCAGAATCTACCAGAATCTTGGAAGACTCCCTCTTGCTGTCTTCCAGTCATGAATTCCCACAAGGGTAATGTGAACCAAAAAGGAAATTATAAGCTCCCCGCCAAATGACTGAATAGACCCCACTCCTCTCCACCAAGGGGATTTCCAACGGGGGTCGGATATGCCTCATTATAATCTCCTCCCTTTAGAATTCAGGCACAGCTGACCAGCATTAATATTAAAACAGAGACCTTATGAGTGACAAAGCAGACTCTTTGTAGCAATAAAATACCACATTCCAACCTGATTCTAGTATAGCATCACATGACAGCAGGCCCTGAAAGGAATAAAATTTTTTACCCCGGAATATATTTCTTTGACATATTTTTATTTATTATTGATTTTCTTTTATGTCAGACAGGTAATGTGCCAACATCCTAACAGAGTTTGAGGGTGGCATATCTGACACATGCACGTGAATGCGTAATCAATTTACTCTTGAACTACAAAAGGATCAACTTTGATGACATATTTTTAAATGGCTCTGCAAAGCTGTATCCTGTGCCTGTGGGGAAAATTTCCTTTCTTTCTTTCTTTCTTTTTTTTTTTAAGACGGACTCATGCACTGTTGCCCCAGCTGGAGTGCAGTGGTGCAATCTTGGCTCACTGCAAGCTCCACCTCCCAGATTCAAGGGATTCTCCTGCCTCAGCCTCCCGAGTAGTTGGGATTACAGATGTGCACCACCACACCCAGCTAATTTCCTTTTTTTTTTTTTAATTTTTAGTAGATATGGGGTTTCACTATGTTGGCCAGGCTGATCTCAAACGCCTGACCTCGTGATCCACTTGCCTCAAGTGCTGGGATTACAGGTGTGAGCCACTGCGCCCAGCCGAAATGTACTTTCTATAGAGAATCCCCTTCCCTTTCCAAGTCTTTTTCTGGTCCTGAAGAGATTGGCTGAGAGACCAGCACCTTTTAAAGTTCTAAATAGAAAACATTTGCCATCTGTTGCCTCTAAGGGTGGCCACCTATGAGACTTCATCTACATAATAAGAACCTTGCAAGTCTCCACAATTTCTTATCTTAACCCAGATACTCCTTTCTACTGATTCCAGGTCTCTGGGTAGTAACTCTTTCAACAAATTGCCAATCAGAAAATCTTTCAATCGGCTGGGCAAGGTGGCTCATGCCTGTAATCCCAGCACTTTGGGAGGCCGAGGCGGGTGGATCACGAAGTCAAGAGATGGAGACCATCCGGGCCAACATGGTGAACTCTGTCTCTACTAAAAAATACAAAAATTAGCTGGGTGTTGTGGTGTGCATCTATAGTCCCAGCTACTTGGGAGGCTGAGGCAAGAGAATTTTCTTGAACCCGGGAGGTGGAGGTTGTAGTGCGCCAAGATCGTGCCACTGCACTCCAGCCTGGCGCCTGGTGACAGAGCGAGACTCATCTCCAAAAAAAAAAAATAATAATAATCTTTGAATCTACCTAATACCTAGAAGCACGCTTCCCCCACTTGAGTTGTGCTGCCTTTCTAGATTGAACCAATATATGCCTCACATGTATTGACTGATGTCTTATGTTTCCCTAAAACATATAAAACTAAGCTGTAACTGAGCCACCTTGGACACATTTCTCAGGACTTCTTGAGACTGTCCCTCGGGCTATGGTCACTCATATTTGGCTCAAAGTAAACCTCTTTAAACATTTTACAGTTTGACTTTTTTTGTCCACAGTAGCAACTGTTCTAACTTCTAGAATAATAGGTTAGTTTTCAGCTGGCACAGCAGCTCACATCTGTAATCCCAGCATTTTGGGAGGCTGGGGTAGAAGAACTCCTTGAGCCCAGAAGTTTGAGACAAGCCTGGGTAACATAGTGAGATCTCATCTCCACAAAAATTTTTTTAAATTAGTGGGGTGCGTCTGGGTGTAGTAGCTCATTCCTGTAATCCCAGCACTTCGGGAGGCTGAGTTGGGCAGACCATGAGGTCAGGAGATCTAGACCATCCTGCCCAACATGGTGTAACCCCGTCTCTACTAAAAATACATAAATTAGCTGGGCATGGTGGTGAGTGCCTGTAATTCCAGCTACTTGGGAGACTGAGGCAGAAGAATTGCTTGAACCCAGGAGGCAGAGGTTGCAGTGAGCCAAGATCGCTGCCACTGCACTCCAGCCTTGGCAACAGAGTAAGATTTCGGCTCAAAAAAAAAAAAAAAAGTAGGCCGGGTGTGATAGCTCACGCCTGTAATTCCAGCACTTTGGGAGGCCAAGGCGGGCGAATCATGTGAGGTCAGTAATTTGAGACCAGCCTGACCAACGTGGAAAAAACCCTGTCTCTACTAAAAATACAAAATTAGTCGGGCATGGTGTCACATGCCTGTAATCCCAGCTACTCGGGAGGCTGAGGCAGGAGAATCACTTGAAGCCAGGAGGTGGGGGTTGCGGTGAGCCAAGATCTTGCCATTACACTCCAGCATGGGCAACAAGAGCAAAACTCCATCTCAAACTAAAAAAAAAAAAAAAAAAAAATAGTGGGGTATGGTGGTTTGTGCCTGTAGTCCCAGCTACTTGGGAGGCTGAGGCAGGAGGATCACCTGAGCCCAGGAATGCAAGGCTGCAGTGAGCTAAGATCACACCATTGCACTCCAGCCTGGGTGATAGAGTGGGACCCTGTCTTACTCTATAACTTTAAAAATGAATTAGTTTTGTCTATTTTTAGTTTTTCCCTTTATATTATACAAATGGAACTGTACACTCTATATTCTTTTTGTGTGTGGCTTCTTTTGGTCCTCACATTGTGAGATTCATTCAGGTCGTGGTTTATAGTTGTAGCTTATTCATCCTCACTGCTGTTCAGCATTTCATTATGTGGATATACCATCATTTTTTGCCAGGACCCTGAACCCAGGCCATCACTGTGAAAAGAGAAAGCATGGCCACATGGTTACAAGGTCAGTTTCTCAAGGAAATGAGTAACCAGTTTGCTGGGCTGTCTTGAACAGCAGGCATATAGGGGTCCTAGGCCCACATTCTATCCTAAGGCACTCCTCATCATGATGGAACAATACAAGATACTCAAAGCACATCAGATTCACTGCAGTTTAAGATTAGCCTCATTAATCCTTTTTTCAATTAATCAAAACTTTACAGAGGAGATAAACAGTGATGTTTGTTTGTTTGTTTGTTTGTGCCAGAGTCTCGCTATGTTGCCCAGGCTGGAGTACGGTGGCACGATCTCGGCTCACTGCAACCTCTGCCTCCCAGGTTCAAGCGATTCTCCTGCCTCAGCCACCTGAGTAGCTGAGGGACTGCAGGTGCTCGCCACCACGCCTGGCTAATTTATTTAGGTTTCACTGTGTTGCCCAGGCTGGTTGCCAAACTCCTGAGCTCAGGCGATCTGCCCCCCTTGGTCTCCCAAAGTGCTGGGATTACAGGAATGAGCCACTGCGCCCCGCAATAAACAGTGACTTTTACCATTCATTTAACCGGTTTGCAGAGAGAGAAAGAGCGAGCCAGCGAGAGGGCAGGAGAGAGAAAGCATAGCCTGAGGCAGGGTGAGGAAAGGCAAGAGCTCAGGGAGGCCAGAGAAAGACCCACCCATTGCTCAAAAGTGCAGGTGGCTGCCTGTCCATCAAGAAGGGATCTTTTCCCACAGTCCTATCAGCTCTCAAGTTTTCCCTTTTAGGGAGGAAAAAGCTCCCCATGTCCCATGATTCTGTATGTGCCTAATCCTGTCACCCACAGTCATCAGCAAAGAGTGCAAAGCAGATTATTCCAAAGAGAATGGCAGTTAACAGCCTGTAGAGCCAAACCCATTCTTAGCCGAGAGGGACTTCTCTCACTCCTGTAAGTTGGGCCTCTAACCCAATCCCATTCTTTACCCAGGTACCCCATCAACCTACCCAAAGTCCACCAGTCAGTGCTGCAGTCTATTTCCTGTGAGTGAGGGGATTTCTTCAGAGTCATCCCTTCAGGGTTTGCCAGACAGATGTTACTAGACCACTTACCCAGTTAGCCTTTGGGTCAGGAGTTTCCACACCAGTCCCTTCGTGGTTGCCAGAAAGATGTTACAAGAAAGAGGTCCCGATCCATACCCCAAGAGAGGGTTCTTGGTTCTTGCACAAGAAAGAATTCAGAGCGAGTCCTAAAGTGAAAGCAAGTTTATTAGGAAAGTAAAGGAATAAAAGAATGGCTACTCCACAGACAGAGCAGCCCCAAGGGCTGCCAGTTGCCCATTTTTATGGTTATTTCTTGATGATATGCTAAACAAGGGGTGGATTATTCATGCCTCTCGTTTTTTCAACCATAGAGGGTAACTTCCTGATGTTGCCATGCCATTGGTAAACTGTCATGGTGCTAAAGGGAGTGTAGCAGTGAGGACGATCATCACCATCTTGGTTTTGGTGGGTTTTGGCTGACTTCCTTACTGCAACCTGTTTTACCAGCAAGGTCTTTATGACCTGTATCTTGTGCTGATCTCCTATCTCACCCTGTGACTTAGAATGCCTAACTGTCTGGGAATGTAGCCCAGTAGGTCTCAGCCTTATTTGACCCAGCCCCTACTCAAGATGGAGTTGCTCTGGTTCAAACGCCTCTGACAATCATAGCTCACTGGAGTTTCAAACTCCGGGGCCTCAGGTGATCCTTCCATGGTGGCCTCCCAAAGCACTGGGATTATGAGTATGGGCCATCATGCCCCGCCCTATTAATTTTTTTCTTTCTTTTTTTTTTTTTTTTTTTTTTTACTGAAACAGGGTTTCACTCTGTTGCCCAGGCTGGAGTATAGTGGCACAATCTCAGCTCAATGCAGCCTCAACCTCCTGGGTTCAAGCAATTCCCTCACCTTGTTCTACTGAGTAGCTAGGACTATAGGCACCTGCTACCATGCCCAGCTACTTTATTTTTTGTAGATACGGGGTCTCCCTGTGGTGCCCAGGCTGTTCTTGAACTCCTGGCCTCTGGCCTCAGCCTCCCAAAGTGCTGGGATTATAGGCGTGAGTAACCACACCTGGAACCATTCTATCTTTGTTTTTGAGATAAGATCTTACTTTGTCACCCAGGTTGGAGTGCAGTTATGTGATCATGGCTCACTGCAGCCTCAACCTCCCTGGCTCAAGTGATTCTCCTGCCTCAGCCTTCTGAATAGCTGGGACTACAGGTGCACGCTACCATGCCCAGCCAACTTACACATTTTTTTGTAGTGTTGGGGTTTTGCTGTGTTGCCCAGGCTGTTCTCCAACTACTTAGCTCAAGCAATCCACCCGCCTCGGCCTCCAAAAGCGTTAGGATTACAGGCAAGAGCCACTGCACCCAGCCCCCATCCTATTTGTAATGGGCATCTGAGTGTCCAGTGTTTGGCTCTTGCAAACAGTGTGAAGCATAGTTTTTATTCTGAGTCTGGTTTTAAGAGGGAATGTTAACTATTCAAGTTAAAAAAACAAAGACTGCTTGTGGCAAACAATAGAAACAAATGAACATTCCACAGACGCCTTTGTTCACCCTAAAAATGGCTCCCAGGGTTGGAAGCCCATATGGGAAAGAGGCAAAAGGAAAGGGAGCCCAGAGCAGCGAGTGATTTACAGCGCAGCCTGCCGTCCCTGTTTGCTTCTCCAAGGCAACCCCTTGCACCTCCTCCTAATTTGGCCTAAATCAGTAGCTTTTCAAAACACCTGCTGGGTATCCAAATTGACCCGTTTAAGGGCTCTATGATGAACTCATTGTTATGTGGTCAATGAACCAAGATGCAGGTGGGTCATCTCCTTAGAACAGTTAAAGCCCTGTGAAGTGCTCTCCAGAGTTCTGACCTTTCCTACATGGGTCAGAAGCGGGGCAGCTCCATAGAATCAGAGATTTCTGCTGAAAGGGGTCTAAAGGAGGAGCTTGGCCAACTCCTCATTTTACAGATGAGGGAACTGAGTCCCAGACAGCTGACGTGCTCAAAATTACATGTAGAGTCATGAGTGGGGCTGGATGTTGATTTAGAACCACATCTTCAACTTCAGGGGTTTTGTTTTGCTTGTTTTTCTTTTGCTAGGCTACATTGTAACATGACCTTACCTCTCCATTGCATTTTGCAATATGATGCCGGTTGTCTTATTTTCTGACTTCCTCCATTTATAGTAGTTTTTCTCTGGCTAAAATGTTACTACCCTCTTCTATGACTTCCTCATTTTTGTTACTGTTTTGCTTTCTATTTTTTCCATCAGTGTGCAATCAATGACATTTATATGGCCTGAATAACAGAGACTCATGTGCTGATATCCCTTAGAAACTAGGAGTTTTCAATAGTCAAACAATTAAAGAGTAATTACTTTTTCTGTCGTTGCTCAGGCTGGAGTGCAATGGCATGATCTCAGCTCACCACCACCTCTGCCTCCTGGGTTCAAGCAATTCTCCTGCCTCAGCCTCCCGAGTAGCTGGGATTACAGGCATGCGCCACCACGCCTGACTAATTTTGTATTTTTATTAGAGATGGGGTTTCTCCATGTTGGTCAGGCTGGTCTCAAACTCCTGACCTCAGGTGATCCACCTGCCTCAGCCTCCCAAAGTGCTGGGAGTACAGGCGTGAGCCACCGCACCCGTTTTTTTTTTTTTTTTTCTTTTGAGACAGGGTTTCACTCTTGCTGTGCAGGCTGAAGTGCAATGGTACCATCTTGGCTCACTGCAACCTTCATCTCCCAGGTTCAAGCAATTCTCCTACATCTGCCTCCCAAGTAGCTGGGATTATAGGCATGTGCCACCACGGCTGGCCAATTTTGTATTTTTAGTAGAGACAGGGTTTTACTATGTTGGTCAGGCTGGTCTCAGTCTCCTGACCTCAAGTGTTCCTCCTGCCTCGGCCTCCCAAAGTGCTGGGATTACAGGAGTGAGCCACTGTGCCCAGGCTGAGTAATTACTTATATTTTTGTTTTGTTTTGTCCTGTTTTGGGACAGAGTCTCACTCTGTTGCCCAGGTTGGAGTGCAACAGCACAATCTCGGCTCACTGCAACCTTCACCTCCCAGACTCAAGTGATCCTCCCGCCTCAACCTCCTGAGTAGCTGGGATTACAGATGCCTGCCACCATGCCTGACAAATTTTTGTATTTTTAGTAAAGACAAGGTTTCACCATGTTGGCCAGGCTGGTCTCAAACTCCTGACCTCAAGTGATCCACCTGCCTTGGCCTCCCAAAGTGCTGGGATTACAGGCGTGAGCCACCATGCTCAGACTCTAATATATATCTATTTTTTAAAAATTCACAAGAAATAAATGTTAACAATGCTTTTAAAAATCAGGTTGATAGAATTATGGATAGTTTTCCTTTTTTAAATTCTCTGAGTTTTTACAATCAGAAAAAATTCCTATAGAGAAAACAAGAGAAAAATAATACTTTTCAAATGGCAGTCTTCAAATCAGAGCCTGACATCAACTCCTAGTCGTTCTGGGGTTAATTTTAGGGGCTAGATTGTCAAAACAAAGAAACACAAACACACACACCAGCTCTCTTATTAAAATGATGAGCGGCTGGAGTTTGGTTTTGGTGCCTCCATCTTATCATTATGCCTAACTAATATGGTGCACGCTAAATAATATGTATCCCATTCCATTTTCAGAGTTTACGTATTGCTCAGCAAATGCGTACGTGCTGCTTAGGCTTCAGAACGTTTTGCCCATGAAGGCAGCAGGATGGTGACCAAATTATTCCAAATATGGGGCCAGATTTTTCTGAAGCCCATTCTCCTGGTTGTAAGAAAGGTATCTAAGAAGGTTTTCTTTTTCATCTTAAATGTATTAAGAACTTACTGTTTGTCAAATGCTAGGCCAAACATAAAGGATAATGGGAAGAAGCGCATCCTGGGAGCTTACCATCCTGAGAGGGGGACACAGGCAAGCAAAATATTAAGAGTCCAAAGGACGGTGTGCTGGGATGGATTTACAAACAGGATGCTGTGGGCACTCTTGGGGTAGGAGGACCCAGCCAACCCAGACCTGTGGGAGACTCAGGGGAGATCCCCAAGGGTGGTGCCTGGTGTGCTTTGCTGCATGAGAGGAATCAGGTACTCATCGTCTTCAGGTCAGGGCATGCTGGCCAGGGCATTGTGCCAGATCCTACTCTCTGCTCCTGCTTTTTCTCTGCCCTAAAGTTACCCATTCAACCAAGTCTTTAAGCTTTCTCCATATTGTTCTATGTATGTATAGTTTGAGGTTTGTGAGACCTGCGAAGTGTTTCATAGTGTGCGCCCCGCATTTTACTCTCTGTTCCCATAGTGATGGTCACCTAGGTTACTTCTGACCCTCACAACCACCAGTAACGGTGCACAGACGTTCCTGTTCCTGTGTCCTTCTGATTCTGTCTGACAAATCCTTTAGGATATTTACTCAGAAGTGGGTCTTTGGGTCACAGGGCATGCATACGCCTAACTGCACTAAGTACAACCAGATTGCTTTACAGAACACAGTAGTGCTTTCACTCCTACTAACAAGGCATCCAGTCTGCAGAGGAGGAAGGAGTGTGGCAAAGGTACATCAGCTTCTTAAAAGACGGAACATAGGCACAGCACATCATTTCACTGGCTGGGCTGGGCACTGGGTAACATCTAACTTCAAGGAGTCTGGGAAATACAGTTCTGGGGGGGGGCAGCTGCCCCTCAGCTACAAACCAATTACTAGGAAAGATGAAAATCGCATCTCTGTTACTGATTTTCTGTTTTCTCTTTCTTTTTTCTTTTTTTTTTTTTTTTTTGAGGCAGAGTCTTGCTCTGTTACCCAGGCTGGAGGGCTGGAGTGCAGTGGCACGATCTCGGCTCACTGCAACCTCTGCCTCCTGGGTTCAAGCGATTCTCCTGCCTCAGTCTCCCGAGTAACAATTACAGGCACCCACCACCACACCCAGATATTTTTGGTAGAGATGGGGTTTCACCATGGTGGTCAGGCTGGTCTCAAACTCCTGACCTCATGATTCACCTGCCTCGGCCTCCCAAAGTGCTGAGATTACAGGTGTGAGCCATCACACCCGGCTTCTGTTTTCTTCCTGTGGATTTACAGGAGTTAATTTTCTTCTTAAGATTATCTTCTATCTGTCATCTTGTCTATCAGTTTAGACTAGAAGCCTTCATTATATTGACATTCTTAGCTTTCCTCCAAAATGTTATTATACAAAATTTCAAGCATACAGTAAAGGTGAAAAAATAATACAATGATCACCCATGCACTACCATCTAGAGTCAACCACTGTTAACAATTTGTCACATTTGTGTGTATGTGAGCATGCATGCATGTATGTTTTGCTGAACCATTTGAAACTACGTTTTTAAAATTTTTTTTTTTTTTTTTTTGAGACGAAGTCTTGCTCTGTCACCCAGGCTGGAGGGCAGTGGCACAATCCCAGCTCACTGTAGCCTCCGCCCCCCAGGTTCAAGCAATTCTCCCATCTCAGCCTCCTGAGTAGCTGGGATTACAGGCTCCTGTCACCATACCCAGCTAGTTTTTGTATGTTTAGTAGAGATGGAGTTTCGCCATGTTGGCCAGGGAACCTCAGGTGATCCACCTGCCTCAGCCTCCCAAAGAGCTGAGATTACAGGCGTGAGCCACCGCACCTGGCCTGAAAGTAAGTTTTAACTGAATTTAGAAGTATCTGATCTTTATCTGAAATGACTGTTAACCACTGCACCAAGGAAAATCCTACTGATTCTTTTTGCAATTTGAGTTCCAACGAAGTTAAAACATAATTTATCTGTGCACTGTGTAATACTTGTTTTTTCCCCCCCAGTGCCTGACACAATTTGGGCCCAGTATACTTTTGGTAAATGAGTAACATGAATAAATGGAACAAAGATCTTACAGTATGAGAATCTCAGCTAACTACAGTGATGGGAAGGGGGCTGGTGTACAAGGTTGATAAAGAGAGATGCATCCCCCGCCCCCCCCGAGATGAAGTTTTGCCCTTGTTGCCCAGGCTGGAGTACATTGGTGCAATCTCAACTCACTGCAACCTCCGCCTCCCGGGTTCAGGTCATTCTCCTGCCTCAGCCTCCTGAGTAGCTGGGATTACAGGCATGTGCCACCACACCTGGCTAATTTTTGCATTTTTAGTAGAGACAGAGTTTTACCATATTGGTCAGGCTGGTCTTGAACACCTTACTTCAGGTGATCCACCCGCCCTGGCCTCCCAAAGTGCTGGGATTACAGGTGTGAGCCACCATCACCGGCTGTGAGATGCATTTTTTTTTTTTTTGGTCAGCATCCAGAGGTCCACATGGACAGGGTTTGCCTTCTACCTGCTGCTGGGAATACTAGCCTAGTCTCTGTGACTTTAAAATAACCCAAGAGGCTATCTTTTGGGTACATAAAGACATTAGAATTTCATACTTTTTCAGACCTGTGCTCTATCCTACATAGCATTCAAATCCAGCAGGATTTATATGCCTGATTCTAAAAGGTGATCTCAAAGCTTAGGAATCAACCCCCATTCTACTTAACCCATTATGGCTTTATCATCCCTGAACTTATCTAACATCCTAATTTTTTTTTTTTTTTTTTTTGAGATGGGGTTTTGCTCTTGTCTCCCAGGCTGGAGTGCAATGGCACAATCTTGGCTCACTGCAACCTCCACCTCCCAGGTTCAAGCAGTTTTTCTGCTTGACCTCTGAGTAGCTGGGATTACAGTCCACCAAGCTGGGCTAATTTTTATATTTTTAGTAGAGATGGGGTTTCACCTTGTTGGCCAGGCTGGTCTTGAAGTCCTGAGCTCAAGTGATCCACCCACCACGGCCTCCCAAAGCTCTAGAATTACAGGCATGAGCCAGCACGCCCACCCCTAATATCCTACTCTTACATTTATATTTGTTCTAGAAACAGTTTTGAGTGATATTTAATATTTACTAAAGACAGACAAAAATCACCCGTAACCCAGCTACCCCATCTCAGGTGATGTACACCCATCACTGACCTTTGAATTTGTCATCACAGCCCTGGAAAGATGTCAGTCAAGATGTCAATAGTGCCTAAAAGGCACATGATGGAATTTTGTTTTTTTTTTTTTAACTTAGAAAGGCTCAACTTAAAGCTTACATTGGAAAAAGTAAATTATTCTTAATTCAGAGCACAAACCAGTCAAACCTGCCAGTCATCAACAGATGGCATCTTTCACACATTGTACATGCTGTAGTCTAAAATAAAATTTGCAAATTGACTATAGAGTAAAAATTTGAGCCCACACACTGCTTTTTATTTTTTCACTCAATGTATATTAAATGACTTTCAAGTATATTCTGGTTACTTGTTTAGGTCCAGTGGACACAGCAGTGAACACAACCACCATCAAAGCTTTTATGTAAATTTATGTTTTGGACAACATAGACAATAAAAAAGATAAATGAAATTTTGGTGCATTAAATTGTAATAAGAGCTAAGGAAAGAAAACAATGCAGGTAAATGGCGGGTTAAATTTTAGACTGTTGCTGGGCACAGTGGCTCATGCCTGTAATCCCAGCACTTTTGGGTGCTGTCAGGAGGATCACCTGAGGTCAGGAGTTCGAGATCAGCCTGACCAACATGGAGAAACCCCGTCTCTACTAAAAATACAAAATTAGCTGGGTGTGGTGGTGCACGCCTGTAATGCCAGCTACTCCAGAGGCTGAGGCAGGAGAATCGCTTGAACCTGGGAAACGGAGGCTGCAGTGAGCCGAGATCGCGCTACTGCACTCCAGCCTGGGCAACCAGAGCAAAACTCCATCTCAACAACAACAACAACAATTTTAGACTGTGGCCAGGAAAACTGTCACTAAGGTGTCTTTTTGGCCAGACAAGGTAGGTCACGCCCATAATCCCAACACTCTGGGAGGTTGAAGTGGGAGGATCGCCTGCCCAGGATTTTGAAACTGGCCTGGGCAACATGGGCAGATTCCACCTCGACAAAAAATAAAAACATTAGCCAGGCATGGTGGCATGTGCCTATAGTTCTCAGCTACTTGGGACTCTAGTGAGAAGAGCATCTTGGGCCCTGGGAAGTGGGTGTGAAGAGGCCAGAATATGCAAATGACTGAAAAGGTGAGTGTGGCCGGAGCTGGGAGAAGGAGGGATTGGAGGGGGAGATGAGGACAGAGAAGGGGTGGTGAAGATGAAATGTGGCCTCATAGGTCATCGTAGGGCTTTGGCTTTTGCTCTAAATAAGAGTGAAAGCCATTTGAGAGTTGGTTGCAGATATTATGACATTTTACCTCTAAAAACTTCAGTATGCATTTCTTAAAATAAGGACACTCTACATAGAGATTCATTAGCAGAACACAGCTTTTTAAAAATGATTATCATTGGCTGGGCACAGTGGTTCATGCCTGTAATCCCAGCACTTTGGGAGGCTGAGGCAGGTAGACCACTTGAGGTCAGGAGTTCAAGACCTGGCCAACATGGCAAAACCCCGTCTCTACTAAAAATACAAAAATTAGCTGGGTGTGATGGCACAGGCCTGTAATCTCAGCTACTCAGGAGGAGGCTGAGGCAGAAGAATTGCTTGAACCCGGGAGACGGAGGTTGCAGTGACCCGAGAGTGTGCCACTGCACTCCAGCCTGGGGGACAGAGCAAGAATCCGTCTCAAAAAAAAAAAAATCATTATTATTGTTTATTTAGAGACAGGGTCTCGCTCCATTGCCCAGGCTGGAGTACAGTGGTGCAATCATCACTCACCTCAGCCGTGGCCTCCAGGCTCTAGTAATCCTCCCACCTCAGTCTCCCAAGTAGCTGGGACCATAGGCATCTGTCACCACACCTGGCTAATTTAAAAAAAAAAATTTTGTAGAGATGGTGCCTCACTATGTTGTCTGGGCTGGTCTTGAACTCCTGACTTCAAGTGACTCTCCTGCCTCGGCTCCCATACAGGTGTTGGTCCCAATGCCAGGCCTGAACATTACTTAATAATATCCGTAAATCATCTAATATCCATTTTACATTCAAATTTCCCAAGTTGTTATGTAAATAATTTTGGAAATCGCTGGACATGGTGGCTCACACCTGTAATCCTAACACTTTGGGAGGCCGAGGCAGGCAAATTGCTTGAACTCAGGAGTTCAAGACCAGCCTGGGCAACACGGTGAAACCTCTACTAAAATACAAAAAATTAGCCGGGTGTGGCGGCGTGCGCCTCTAATCCCAGCTACTTGGGAGGTTGAGGCAGAGCTGCTTGAACCTGGGAGGTGGAGATCATGCCACTGCACTCCAGCCTGGGTGACATAGCGAAACTCTGCCCCCAAAAAGAAATTTGGAAATCATATCTGTTGATTAAAGAACGTAAATAAATATACATGCTTGCCACTGCCTTCATACAGACTTCCCAAGCTCAGCTTTCTTTTTTGACTTCGCTCTGGAACGCAGCTCAGGAAGGTGGTGCAGTTTGCCTACTGAACAGTAGGGGGCGCCACAAGCCCATTATGCCATTTGCTAGTGCTGGTGATTTCCCTAGCCGAGTAGTGGGTGCCCAGGGTTCTGGGCAATTTTCACGATGTCACCCAAGACCTGTGATTTCAAGGTGCACGCAGAACACTACAATGTCACCACTTCTGTAAGGGAAGTCATAAAGACTTCAAAACAGAATTCAATTTTATTCCATTAAAAGCCAGCTCAAGTCACACAGTACTTTTTCAGGGTGATTTTCAAAACTGTGCTGTGAAATCAAATTAACAAAGAGTTATAATTCATTGAGCTAACCACTTAAAGGAAATGACCCTAATCATTTGTCGAAAGCAAACTGAGAAATGATTGAGAAATTTCTTTTCTTTAAAATTTTACTTTTTTGAGATGTAGTCTTGCTCTGTTGCCTAGGCTTGAGTGCAATAATGTGATCTCAATTCACTGCAACCTCCACCTCCCAGTTCAAGCGATTCTCCTGCCTCAGCCTCCCGAGTAACTGCGATTACAGGTGTCCCCCCCAAAAAACCATGCTCAGCTAATTTTTGTAAAGACAGGGTTGCACCATATTGACCAGGTTGGTCTCAAACTCCCGGCCTCAAGTGATCTGCCTGCCTTGGCCTCCCAAAGTACAGGCCTGAGCCACTGTGCCCAGCTTAATTTTTTATTGAAATGAAACAGGAGGGGGTCTCACTATGTTGCCCAGGCTGGTCTCCAACTCCTGGCTCAATCAATCCTCCCACCTTGGCCTCTAAAGGGCTGGGATTATAGGCTTTAGCCACCACACTGGCCTCAAAAACTCTTTTTCAAAAACGGATTTACAAGTCAAATTGTCGGTAGACAACCATTATGCAACTATTAAAAACAACTTTTAAAAAATCAAAGTAATCTATGAACATGATTGAAAGAAAAAAAAAAAACTTGAAGAATTACAAAAGGTTTTAAGAAAAACAATTGTTGGCTGGGTGTGGTGGCTCATGCCTGTAATCCCAGCACTTTGGGAGGCCAAAACGGGTGGATCACGAGGTCAGGAGATCGAGACCATACTGGCTAACATGGTGAAACCCCGTCTCTACTAAAAATACAAAAAAAAAAAAAAAAAAAAAAAAATAGCTGGGCATGGTGGCAAGTTCCTGTAGTCCCAGCTACTCGGGAGGCTGAGGCAGGAGAATTACTTGAACCCAGGAGGCTCGGGTTGCAGTGAGCTGAGATCACGCCACTGCACTCCAGCCTGGGAAATAAGAGTGAGAATCTGTCTCAAAAAAAAAAAAAAAAAGAAAAGAAAAATAATTGTTTTCCCTCATTTTTTCCATAAACTTTTTAAATAATATCTGATTTTATCTCCAGTTCTTTGGGATGTTACCACAGTAAGCATTTTTTTTTTCTTTCTTAAATAAACAGAGTCTCGCTCTGTCATCCAGGGTGGAGTGCAGTGGCATGATCTCTGCTCACCCCAACCTCTGCCTCCTGGGTTCAAGTGATTCTTCTGCCTCAGCCTCCCGAGTAGCTGGGATTACAGGCTCCACCACCACACCCAGCTAATTTTTTGCATTTTTAGTAGAGATGGGGTTTCGCCATGTTGGCCAGGATGGTCTTGATCTCTTAACCTAGTGATCTGCCTGCCTTGGCCTCCCAAAGTGCTGGGATTACAGGTGTGAGCCACTGTGCCCAGCCACCACAGTAAGTTTTATTTCTACTTCTTGATTCTTAGCTTTAGAAAGTATCTGTTGACTTTTAACAATGAGAGATTAGACTTTAGTTCACTTGAGCTAAATCTCACCTTTCTATCCCCTCTCTTCCCAATTTTGTTGACAGCCATATATGTTTCAAATTATTTTAAATGGTTATTTTCATAACCCTAAAATATATACTTTAATTTCTATTTCTTTCTTTCTTTGTTTTTTTTTTTTTTTTTTTTTTTTGGAGACGAGTTTTGATTTTATTGCCTACGCTGGAGTGCAATGGTGTGATCTCGGCTCACTGCAACCTCCGCCTCCCAGGTTCAAACAATTCTCCTGCCTCAGCCTCCCAAGTAGCTGGGATTACAGGCATCTGCCACCATGCCCAGCTAATTTTGTACTTTTAGTAGAGATGGGATTTCATGATGTTGGTCAGGTTGGTCTCGAGCTCCTGACCTCAGGTGATCCACCACCTCAGCCTCCCAAAGTGCTGGAATTACAGGCATGAGCCACCACGCCCAGCCTCTATTTCTTATTCTACCAATTTTAGGTACCAACTCCAGATCCCCTCCAGTGTTGGATAAGAATATTAATATTTCCACCCTTCCTTTCACCTCCCCCGCTCCTTCCAGCTTCCAGTCTTTGCCAGCTGTAGCTTTGCTTCATGTCAGAGTTGAAAACATGTTCATTTGTTCTATAATCAAGTTCTCCTTATTGAGTAGCATCTAAAAGCTAAAGTAAACGATAATATTGTTATGACTATGTAGATATTGCTATCAGAAAAGCCAAGTGGTGAGCTCTGATTATGTTTCCTTCTTCCTAGATACAATGTCATATTCCTTCTGCCACTACAAGAGAATATTTCTGGCATTAACTCTCTTTTCTTATACGCCCTTAATTGCTCAAAATCATAATTGCCGTAAGAAATAGCTTGCTTCATACTAGGATTATGAATTTCTTGCAGAATTTTTTTTCCTTTTGCAGATTTAAACTTCCTTCCTTCCCTCGTTCCTTCCTTCCTCCCTCCCTCCTATCCTTCCCTCCTTCCTTCCTCCCTCCCTCCTATCCTTCCTTCCTCCCTCCCTCCTTTCCTTCCCCCCTCCCTCCTTTCCTTCCCTCCTTCCTTCCTCTCTCCCTCCTTTCCTTCCCTCCTTCCTTCCTCTCTCCCTCCTTTCCTTCCTGCCTTCCTCCCTCCCTCCTTTCCTTCCCTCCCTCCCTCCCGCCTTTTCTTTTCTCTTTTCTTTCTTTCTTTGTTAGTCGAGATGGAGTCTCAAAATGTTGGCCAGGATGGTCCCAAACTCTTGGACTCAAGCGCTTCTCTGCCTCTGCCTCCCCAAATGCTGGGGTTACAGGTACTACCTTTTTTTTTTTTTTTTTTGAGATAGAGTCTCACTCTGTCACCCAGGCTGGAGTGCAGTGGTGCGATCTTGGCTCACTGTAACCTCCGCCTCCCAGGTTCAAGCCATTCTCCTGCCTCACTCTCCTGAGTAACTGAGACTACAGGCTCGTGCCACCAAACCTGGCTATTTTTTTTGTATTTTTAGTAGAGACGAGGTTTCACCACGTTAGCTAGGATAGTCTTGATCTCCTGATTTCGTGATTGACTCACGTCGGCCTCCCAAAGTGCTGGGATTACAGGCGTGAGCCACTGCAGCTGGCCAGGATTGCATTCTTGATTTGGCTCTCAGCTTGAACATTATTGGTGTATAGAAATGCTACTGATTTTTATACATTGATTTTTGTAGCTTGAAACTTTACTGAAGTTGCTTATAAGTTTCTTGGAGACTTTTAGCAGTCTTTAGGGTTCTCTAGTTATGAAATCATATCATCAGTGAAGAGAGATAGTTTTACTTCTTTTCCTATTTGAATGCTTTTTATTTATTTATTTTTTGCTTGACTGCCCTGCATAGGCCCCTTTCATTGTCAATCTAATAATATGTTTATGTGAACAAAAGTCTTTTTTTTTTTTTTTTTTTTTTTTGAGACAGAGTCTCACTCTGTTGCCAGGCTGGAGTGTGGTGGTGCAATCTCAGCTCACTGCAACCTCTGCCTCCTAGGTTCAAGCGATTCTCTTGCCTCAGTCTCCTGAGTGGCTGGGACTGCAGGCACGTACCTTCACACCTAGTTTATTTTTGTATTTTTAGTAGAGATGGGGTTTCACTATGTTGGCCAGGGTGGTCTCGAACTCTTGACCTCATGATCCACCCGCCTTGGCCTCCCAACGTGCTGGGATTACAGGCGTGAGCCACCGCGCCCGGCCAAAATTCTGTCTTTATAATTATGACCATAAAAGAAGGACAATGTTACTCAGGAGGCTGAGGCAGGAAAATTGCTTGAATCTGGGAGGCAGAGGTTTCAATGAGCTGCGATTGTGCCACTGCACTCCAGCCTGGGTGACAGAGCAAGATTTTGCCTCCAAACAAACAGTCAAACAAACAAACAATGACCATGTTCCTTGGGAGGCTGAGGCAGGAGAACCACTTGAACCCAGGAGGCAGAGGTTGCAGTGAGCCAACATCGTGCCACTGCACTCCAGCCTTGGTGAAAGAGTGACACTCTGCCTCCAAAAAAAGAAAAAGAAAAAGAAAAAGAATGACAATGTTTAGTCTTCCATAGTTATGTAGCAATTTTATGTATCTTACTTCCCTTCAAAGATTGATGATTAGTTGGTGTTTTCATATTATTTGGGCACAGAATCTTATTTGAGATCAATGATAGTTGCTCTTTACATCACAGCTATAAGAAATATAAGAACTATAAATATTAAGATCTATAGTTAATAGGTTATTTCTGATGTACTTTTTGATCAGTCATTATAGTCATTATCCAACTTTTGTGCCTACTTTATGGTTTGCAGTTTTTGTTTTTTTGTGAGGTTTTTGTATTTTTTGTGGAGTTGGGGTTTTACCATGTTGGCCAGGCTGATATCGAACTCCTGGCCTCAAGTGATCTGCCTGCCTCAGACTCCCAAAGTGCTGGGATTATAGGCATGAGCCACGGTGCCCAACCTATGCTTTACATTTAGATAGAATTATTAGAGGATATTAAACCAAATAGGACCCTGCCTTCAGGAGTTTACTTTGATCTCTTTAAATTTTTTCCTATTTTGTTTTTTTAAAAAAATGTTCATTATGACTCACAGAGTTGATTTCATGACTCACTAATGAATCATACATATAGTGTGAAAAACATTGATAAAGAGACATTTGTGCCTTCTGCTGTGTTGGGGACTTCAGTATGTCTGCTTGATCATGAAAGAAACTAGCTGGTCTGTTAGATGGATTCTATAGAAACTTCCTGCAGTGATAGGAATATATCTTATATTTTCATTTTTGATACTTTTGATGGCAAGGGCTTTTAAGAGTTCCAGTTATGGTCTGAACTAGTAAAGATCTGATGAGGTTTTTCCTTGGCTAGCTCAACTATCAGGTTAGAGTTGACAATATATTTTTATAGAACTTTCTTGGAATGCATCTTTTTTTTTTTAGTTAAAAAAATTTGTTTTTTCTTTTAGAGACGGGGTCTCACTATGTTGCCCAGGCTGGAGTGCAGTGGCTATTCACAGGTGCGATCCCTCTACTGATCATCACAGGAGTTTTGACCTGCTCCGTTTCCGAGCTGGGCTGGTTCACCCCTCCTTAGGCAACCTGATGGTCCCCTGCTCTCGGGAGGTCACCATATTGATGCCGAACTTAGTGTGGACACCCGATCGGCATAGCGCACTACAGCCCAGAACTCCTGGGCTCAAGCGATCCTCCCACCTCTGCCTCCTGAGTAGCTGGGACTACAGGCACACGCCACCGTGCCCAGCTGCAATGCATCTTTTACCTCCAGACCAACTGCCATAACCTGGCCAGGTCCAGCACTGCAAACCTCACATCTCGTCCATGGAGAGGCAGTTCCTGTCACCCCCCCATTCCCTCTGCAACACCATTTCTGGCCTCTCATCTCTCCAATTATAGTGGTGGTCTATGGATGAACTAGCAGAGGTTCGCTACATTTCTGTAAGAATATCTTTTTTTTTGAGAGAGAGAGGAGAATCGCTTGAAGCAGGGAGGTAGCGGTTGCAGTGAGCCGAGATTGCGCCATTGCACTCCAGCCTGGGCAACAAGAGCAAAACTATCTCAAAAAAAAAAAAGTACCTTGACCTGAGCTGGACACCATGGCTCACACCTGTAATCCCAGCACTTTGGGAATCTGAGGCAGATGGATCATTTGAGGTCAGGAGTTCAAAACCAGCCTGGCCAACATGGCGAGACCCTATCTCTACTAAAAATACAAAAATTAGCTGGGTGTGGTGGCATGTGCCTGTGATTGCAGCTACTCAGGAGGCTGAAGCAGGAGAATCGCTTGAACCCAGGAGATGAAGGTTGGAATGAGCCGAGATTGTGCCACGGCACTACAGCCTGGGCAACAGAGACTGTCTCAAAAGAAAAAAAAGTACCTTGGCCTGGAACATAATGCTTCCTCAGAAAGTATTAGCTATTATAATTATTGCTGGAAGTAGAAATTTAGTTTCAGGAAAATCAGCATCATCTGATGTGCCCAACTGAAATTGCTAAATTGGATTTTTGACTACTTTTTTATATTTAATTTGCAGATTCATTTTTATATTTGTATAAGCATCGGGTAGTTATACTTACTATTTTGTAAGAGTATCCTTATAATAAAAAGGATTCTAGTCAACATTTCTTTTTTTTTGAGACAGAGTTTCACTCTTGTTGCCCAGGCTGGAGTACAATGGCAGTGATCCCGGCTCACGGCAACCCTCACCTCCTGGGTTCAAGCTATTCTTCTGCCTCAGACTCCCAAGTAGCTGAGACTACAGGCATGCACCCCGCCCGGCTAATTTTTTGTATTTAGTAGACGGGGGGCTTCGCCATGTTGGCCAGGCTGGTCTTGAACTCCTGACTTCAGGTGATCCACCCACCTTGGCCTCCCAAAGTGCTGGGATTACAGGCATGAGTCACTGCACCCTGCCTCCAGTCCACAATTTACATGTATGCCTTCCTCCAGGTTTTCTTGAAAACCCGGTCTATAATGTAGGTATTTTGGAAAAGAAGATACTTTGTTACTCTGTTCCGTTAAACAATGTTTAGCAAATAATTAGCCTGTGCACGGTGCTCTTACAGAGGATAAACTGTGGGCTTGCCTGTGGGGAACAGAAGTGGAGAGCTGGTTCTGGCCATAGCCTGTAACTGATGCTCCAGAGTCTCATCCTTCCCCAGTGTGGATAGAGTGGGGAGCCGCGAGAGCAGTGAAGAACTGAGTCCTTGGGAGAAAAGCTTTGCATTGACAGTGACTGGAGCTCACCTAAAGCCTGGAGATTTCTGGACCTAAGAAAGGGATCTGGAGAGGACAGACAGACATTCTCACTCAAAGAAGAGTGGGGTCACCAGGTTGTATTAAAGAACTACATTGAAGTTGGACATATAAATTATGCATCCACTAAATTTTCCATTGGTTATTTCTCTTCCTTATAAAGCTGAGTTAGGTGGAGGAAGTAGAGTTGTCAGGAGACTTAACTTGGGCCACCCAGCAGCAGCAGCTGTAGCAGCAGCAAGAACCCCTTCTGTGCACTGTGTCAACCACTTGGTGACGGATATAGTGCTGGTCCAGGAGTGCAGGGGCGACACTGTGGTCTCAGCCCTTCCCCAACCCAGCAAGAGAACCTATGTCCTATATTACTCCTAAAGGCCAGATTCTCTCTCTCTCTCTTTTTTTTTTTTTTGACAGGGAGTTTTGCTCTTGTTGCCTAGGCTGGAGTGTAATGGCATGATATTGGCTCACAGCAACTTCCGCTTGCTGGGTTCAAGCCGATTCTCCCGCCTCAGCCTCCCAAGTAGCTGGGATTACAGGTGTGCGCCATGGCTAATTTTTGTATTTTTAATAGAGACGGGGTTTCACCATGTTGGCCAGGCTGGTCTCCAACTCCTGACATCATGATCCTCCCGCCTCAGCCTCCCAAAGTGCTGGGATTACAGGTGTGAGCCACCACACCCAGCCTACTGGCCAGATTCTCAAACCCTTATTGATCTCACCAAAAAATCAAGACGACATCAGGACAGGAACCCACAGAGGGGTCAAGTGAGATGGAAAAGCACATTACTTTTTTTTTTTTTTTTTGAGATAGGGTCTTGCTCTGTTGCCCAGGCTAGAGTGCACTGGTGTGATCTCAGCTCACTGCAATCTCTGCCTCCTAGGTTCAAGTGATTCTCCTGCCTCAGCCTCCCAAGTAGGTGAGATTACAGGCACCTGCCACCATGCTTGGCTAATTTTTTTGTATTCTTTAGTAGAGATGGGGTTTCACTATGTTGACCAGGCTGGTCTCAAACTCCTGACCCTATGATCTGCCTGCCTCTGCCTCCCAAAGTGCTGGAATTACAGGCATGAGCCACCGTGCCCAGCTGCACATCACCTCTTTAGGAATGCAAGCATTGCACTGTCTGGAGAGGAAAGAAAAATTAGGTTGAGTGATGAATAAATTATTTGAATTGTCTGGGAGGAAGACTCTTCCTTTTCTGGAAGGCACAAACTCTGTCAGATGCTGGTTAAGGAAGACAGCTGATGCCAGCTTCTGCCAAATCCTTCTGGACTCTGAGACAGGAAAACTGAAAATGACCTGCCCCTTCCCAGGTTTTAATACCTCTGGGATACACATCCTTTGGAGAATTATCTCTGCTCTGTGGAATGGAGCTGATGTTTGGATAGTCATTCTTCTATTTTGGTCATTTGCGTGATGTCTTCAGTATTGCTCATGTCTTAATATCTGAGTGAGTGGTAATTTTAAAAGCATATACACACACATACAAATATATTTCCCCACCCGCCTCCCCGAGATGGAATCTTGCTCTGTCACTAAGGCTACAGTTCAGTGGCACAATCTTGGCTTACTGCAACCCCTGCCTCCTGGGTTCAAGTGATTCTCCTGCCATAGCCTCCTGAACAGCTGGAACTACAGGCATGTGCAACCAAGCCTGGCTAATTTTTTAAATTTTGTAGAGATGGGGTTTTGCCATGCTGCCCAAGCTGGTCTTGAACTTCTGAGCTCAAGCAATTCACCTGCCTCAGGCTCAGAGTGCTGACATACAGGCATAAGCCACCGCGCCTGGCCCTTTAAAGCCAATGTTAAACTGCAATAGTCCTCCAATAAGAATCACCCCTTCCCCAAATGACTCCAGGATACCTCCAACAGGTACTTTGTATGAGGAAAGAAAACCAAGTGAACATAAATCTCTCTCTTACCCTAGGTCCACAAAATGAGCAAATCCAGGTTCTGGCTAGTGGCCAACAGTTAACAAATTTCACAGTTTGGATCCTTTGGCCGATAATTTTGTCTCCTGTCTTTTCTTTCTTTCTTTTTTTTTTTTTTTTGAGATGGAGTTTCCCTCTTGTTGCCCAGGCTGGAGTGCAATGGTGCTATCTTAGCTCACTGCAACCTCCACCTCCCGGTTCAAGCAATTCTCCTGTCTCAGACTCCACAGTAGCTGGGATTACAGGTGCCCACCATCACGTCTGGTTAGTTTTTTTGTATTTTCAGTAGAGACAGGGTTTCACCATGTTGGCCAGGCTAGTCTTGAACTCCTGACCTCAGGTGATCCATCCGCCTCAGCCTCCCAAAGTGTTGGGATTACAGGTGTGAGCCACTGCGCATGGCCCGTCTCCTGTCTTTTAAACTGGTAGTTGGATAGGGATGCAATCTGTGCTTGAGGGAGATAGAGACCCAGGACTCTGTCCACCCTTCTTGAGAACCTGACAGAGGCGTCCAAAAGGTTAGACTCACACGCTGCACAACCTGAAGTCCATGCCAGATCAGGGGCCGAAGTCAAACCACTGCCCCTCCAGTGCAAGCCAGCTAAGTAAATGTCCCCTAAAAGAAACTGACCCCAGGCATGAGATTCTTTCCTAAGTTAGGTCATCTGAAGAGCGGTTTATTGAAAACCATGTGGACTCTGACTTGAACGAATAACCTTCTGAATAATATGCAGTTTGTGGGATGAAAACTCACTGCTTTGAAAATGAATCTTGGCAGAATTTTCTGTTAGCACTATTTTTGCTTGGCCTGAGTCTGTAATATGTGCAACTTGAAACATTCCTTATCCTGTTACAAATCAGGTAGAGAGTGACTGAGAACTCAAGAGATCAGTTCCAAATGAATGTGAACAATAGCTAGACACAGTACTCTTTGTGGATGTCACAGGTGGATCTGATCTTACATTCTTTTGATGCTTTGTTATTTCTCTGTTATACAAAGAAATAGATGCCATGAGAGTTTACCGAGTACAAAGTGTGTGAAGTGTTACATAAAACTACGCTTACAGAACAGACAAATAACAAGTAACGAGACTGAATCAGTAAAAATCTCCCATGTAGCATCACACACGGGGGGCAGTTGGGGGGGTGGTAGGGGAGAGACAGCAGGGGGTAGGGAGGGAGAGGAGGGTGGGGAAGGATATCATCGGGAGAAATGCCAGATACAGTATGCAACTAAAGTAAAATAAATAAATTAAAAGAAAAAAAAATCTCCCATGAAGGAAAAGATCAGACCTGATGGCTCTACTGCTGAATTCTATCAAACATTTAGAGAATAACTAAAATCAATATTTCTCAAACTCTCCGAAAAAATTAAAGAGGAGGGAATATTTTCAAACTCACTTTATAGGCATTACCCTGATACCAAAGCCAAATATACTAAAAGAAGAGAAAATTGTAGGTCAATATCCCTCATGAACATAGATGCAGAGATCCTCAGCAGAATACTGCAAATCAGATTCAACAGCACATTATAAAAAACATTTAGCCGGGTGCAGTGGCACATGTCTGGAGTGCTAGCTAATTAGTAATGCCGACTAATCTGGAGGCTGAGGTGGGAGAATAGCTTAGCTCACGAGTTCAAGTCCAGCCTGGGCAACATAATGAGACCCTCATCTTTAAGGAAAATAGTTACTGGCCGGGCACGGTGGCTCATGCCTGTAATCCCAGCACTTTGGGAGGCCAAGGTGGGTGGATCATGAGGTCGAGAGATCGAGACCATTCTGGCCAACATGGTGAAACCCTGTCTCTACTAAAAAATACAAAAATTAGCTGGGTGTGGTGGTGTGCACCTGTAGTCCCAGCTACTAGGGAGGCTGAGGCAGGAGAATTGCTTGAACCTGGGAGGCAGAAATTGCAGTGAGCCGAGATTGTGCCACTGTACCCCAGTGTGGCACTTGGTGACAGAGCAAGACTGTCTCAAAAAAAAAAAAAAAAAAAAAAAAGAAAAGAAAATAGTTCACTGTGATAAAGTGAAATGTATCCCTAGAAGGCAAGGATGGTTAAACATATGTAAAGTAATAAATATGATATGTTACACTGCATTAACAGAATGACAGAATAAAGGATAAAAACCATATAATCTTCTCAATAGATGCAGAAACAGTGTTTGACAAAATCCAACATCCTTTCATAATAAAAGTTCTCAGCAAATAAGTATGGAAAGAATGTATTTCAACACAATAAAGTTCTTATATGACAAGTTTACAGTTAACATCATATTCAGTGTTGAAAAGTTCAAAACTTTGCCTCTAAGATCAAAACTAGAGGATGCCCATTTTTACCACTTTTATTTAACACAGCTGGAGATTCTAGCAAGAGCAATTACATAAGAGAAAGAAATAAGAGGCATCAACATCAGAAGGAAGAAGTAAAATTGTTTGCAAACAACATGGTCTTATATACAGAAAACCCTAAAACATCATGTTATACCCCATAAATATAAAAAATGTCTGTCAATTAGAAAATCTATAGTAATAATTTTAAAAAGCCCAAATCACAAACCTAAATCTACAGACCCAGGTCTTATGTGTTAGAAATTTATAGTTCCAACCCAACAGAAGTTGCTATCCTCCTTTCTTCTCTCTCTCATCCTGTTTATTTTCCTTCCTCCCTTCAAGATAATTTTACTAAGTCTGAGTGGAAGCAGGAAGGAAGATGAAATAAGTCATATTCTTTGTTGGTTTTTTTTTTTTTTTTTTAATTGACAAGATCTCTCTCTGTTGCCCCGGATGGAATGCAGTGGTGTGATCTTGGCTCTCTGCAACCTCCACCTCCTGGGCTCAACCAATCCTCCCATGAAGCTGAGACTATGGGCACATACCACCATGCCCAACTAATTTTTGTATTTTTTGTAGAGACAAGGTTTTGCCATGTTGCCCAGGCTGGTCTCAGACTCCTGAGCTCAGGCGATCCACCTGCTTTGGCCTCCCAAAGTGCTGGGATTACAGGCATGAGCCACCATGCCCAAGACTTTAAAATACATTTTAAAAAGGCTTTGGAAAAGTAATTCTGGTAGAAATCCCGTTGTCAGTGTGAAGGTGGGTTAGCTTCTTTGAAAACAGGCCCAGTTTTATTTACAAGACAAACATGGAACACAGCAAACGTCAGAACAAAGCCAGGAGACAAGTCACCACTGGCCCTATCTCTCATTAATCAGGTATTTGTGGCCTTGAGTTGTGAAACTCCACCCCCGCTGCTTCCTATCAAGGAGAACTGTGACCTAGATGGTGGCTGAGGTCACTCATCTCTCTACATCCTGCAAGTATGTGCAAGGCAGGATTCTGAAAGAGGCTGACCGCTGGCTCTCAGGTGGAGACATTGCCACCGCTGCTGTCCTCAGTGGCTGCTGGAGAAGGCAGTCCATGAGCCGCAGAGGAGAGAAAGCAGGGCACTGAGGGCAGTGGTGATGCTTGCCACCAGGTACCCATGAAGCCGAATCCAAATTTTTCACTCTGACCCTCACTCCTCACTTCCCTTTTTGTTTGGAATTAATGAAAATACCGCTTATGTCTTTATTCAGCATAACTTCTGTCTCGGTCTTCGGGTTTGTGGGGCACCAAAATATGGAAATCCTGGGCCTTGTTGTGCTTATTTGAAGCCAGGAGGCTTGAAGACAATCAACTGTAGCTGGATTCAATCTTCTAAAGGATGAAACTAGGAAAAGCTGCAAAAGCACAGCCTTTACAGACACACAATGCAACGTCAGGAGAAAAAGAGGATACCTCTTTCTCTTAAAATAAGTGGGGGTCCTTCCCAGAAGTTTTTAGGACACCTTCCTGCTGCCTCATTGGCCTGAATTAGGGCACATCCCCACTCCTGGAAAACCAGGGGGCCTAGAGGGTGGGATTACTCTCAGGTTTATTAGGCCCATTTCTGTATCTGGGGATGAGGTCAGCCTTCCTTGAAATACACAGGCTGTGTGGGGATGGGGTAACTTCAAAATACTTGCTAAAGATTAGAGAATTGTTAGGAAGAGAAAAGAGAAGAATGGGTGTTGGCTTGGTAACCAAAAATATCCACTGTAACTTACTTTCTTCTCCTTTTTTTTTTCTGAGATGGAGTTTCGCTCTTACTGCCCAGGCTGGAGTGCAATGGCATGATCTCAGCTCACCGCAACCTCCACCTCCCGGGTTCAAGCAATTCTCCTGCCTCAGCCTCCCAAGTAGCTGAGATTACAGGGATATGCCACCACACCTGGCTAATTTTGTATTTTTAGTAGAGACAGGGGTTTCTCCATGTTGGTCAGGCTTGTCTCAAACTCCCAACCTCATGTGATCCACCTGCCTTGGCCTCCCAAAGTGCTGGGATTACAGGGGTGAGCCACTGCGCCCAGCCTCCACCATAACTTTCTTAGATATCCTTTCAGGATTTATTTATCTTTTTTGAGATGGAGTCTCACTCTGTCACCCAGGCTGGAGTGCAGTGTAGTGATCTCGGCTCACTGCAACCTCTGCCTCCCAGGTTCAAGCAATCCTCCCATATCAGCCTTCCGAAGTAGCTGGTATTACAAGTACGCACTACCACAGCCAGCTAATTTTTTTTGTATTTTTAGTAGAGACAAGGTTTCACCATGTTGACCAGGCTGGTCTCTAACTCCTGACCTCAAGTGATCCACGTGCCTCAGCCTCCAAACTGCTGGGATTACAGGTGTGAGCCACCGTACTGGCTTTTTTTTTTTTTAAACATCTCACTTTGTCACCCAGGCTAGACTGCAGCAGCACAATCACAGCTCACTGCAGCCTCATCCTCTGGGGCTCAAGAGATCCTCCCATCTCAGCCTCTTGAGTTGGTGGAACTACAGGTGTGCATCACCACACCCAGACAATTAAAAATATTTTTAGATTAGAAATACTAGTCAGGCTGTCATTATGTTGGCCAGATGGCCTCAAACTCCCGGGCTCAAGTGATTCTCCCACCTGAGCCTCCCAAAGTGCTGGGATTACACACATGAGCTACCATGCCTGGCCCTTTCCAGGAAATTTTATCTGGTGTTCCTTATTCTATTATGCAAAAGACTAGTCTGTTTTTATGCTGCTGATAAAGTTATACCCGAGACTGGGCAATTTACAAAGGAAAGAGGTTTAATCGGACTTACAGTTCCGCGTGGCCAGGAAGCCTCACAGTCATGGCAGAAGGCAAGAAGCAAGTTACGTCGTACATGGATGGTGGTAGGCAAGACATGAGAGAGCTTGTGCAGGGAGACTCCTGTTATTTTTGTTTTGTTTTGTTTTGTTTCTTTTGAGATGGAGTCTCACTCTGTCGCTCAGGCTGGAGAGCAATGGCGCAATCTCAGCTCACTGCAACCTCCACCTCCCCCGTTCAAGCGATTCCCCTGCCTTAGCCTCCCAAGTAACTGGGAATACAGGCACCTGCCACCACGGCCAGCTAATTTTTTGTAATTTTAGTAAAGACAGGGTTTCACCATGTTGGCCACGCTGGTCTCAAATGCCTGACCTCAGGTGATCCACCTGCCTCGGCCTCCCAAAATGCTGGGATTATAGGCACGAGCCACCACTCCAGGTGAAACTCCTGTTTTTAAAACCATCAGATCTCCTAAGACTTATTTGCTATCACGAGAACAGCACGGGAAAGACCTGACCACACGATTCAATTACCTCCTGCTAGGCCCCTCCCACAACACTGGGAATTCAAATGAGATTCAGGTGGGGACACTTATCATTCACTAACAGTAATGATAGCAATAGTGATTGTATTTTACCATCTGCCAGGTGCTGTGCTAAGGTTTTATGGATATCTTCTCATTTTAGTCCTTAAAACAGTGTGGCAAGTGCAGGTACTATGTCCTTCTCATTTTACAAATTAGAAAACTAAGTGTTAAAGAAGTTCAATGGCTTACCTGAAGACACAGAAGTAGTCAAGATGAAGATGAAATTCAAAGTGTGGACCCTGTGGGTACAATGAATGTTTAACCATGACTCTTAACTGCCTCTCATGTGTACCGCACACCTATCAGACAGCTTGTTGGCTTCTTCACTGCTGCTGACCTTTATATCAGTCCCTTTTTGGTAACCCACTCCTGTGGCCACAGTGGACCCCTGTCATAGCCTCGCATAGCTTCACTTCTGACACCTGGCACTCTTCCCCTCCTTTTTTTTTTTTTTTTTGAGATGGAGTCTTGCTCTGTCGCCCAGGTGGGAGTGTAATGGCATGACCTCGGCTCACTGCAACTTTTGCCTCCTGAGTTCAAATAATTCTCCTGCCTCAGCTTCCTAAGAAGGTGGGATTACAGGCACCTGCCACCATGCCTGGCTAATTGTTTCATATTTTTAGTAGAGACTGGGTTTCACCACATTGGCCAGGCTGGTTTTGAACTCTTGACCTCAAGTGATCTGCCCATCTTGGCCTCCCAAAGTGCAAGGATTATAGGCATGAGCCACCGCGCCCAGCCCCCTTTTGCCTTCTTTGTCTACAGCCCTCTGATCTTTTCTTTTTCCTCTCCTGCTTCCCATCATCGCCTCCTGCCTCCCAGCTTCCTGGCCTGCCAGTCCCTCTTGCTTCACTGCCTGTCTAACTTGCTTGGACTCCTTGGCCAACCATTTCACGTTCACTGTCACCCACTCCCGCTATTTCCTCATGCCTAGACCACCTGGTGCCCTGGCCTTGCTAACCCCCACCTGGGAGTCAAGCTGACCTGAAATTCCAGCACTAGAGTTTCTATCTTAATGCATGGAGAGAAAAGTCCTAAGTACCATTTCCAACCCCAGCTCGGTGCCTGGGGCTCTCTGTCGGTGATCCCTGGTCCAAGGTGGTCCACAGTCCCTCCCCTGCTGCTGTCACTCCCCGCAGAGAAATGACTACTCTCTTGTGCTCTAGTGCGTAATAATGCCCTCAGGGGTGAATTCATCATGAGCAACCTCCCTAGGGCCCTACAAGGCAGG
Organism: Cacajao melanocephalus; assembly: GCA_963573385.1. Classification (NCBI taxonomy): domain Eukaryota; kingdom Metazoa; phylum Chordata; class Mammalia; order Primates; family Pitheciidae; genus Cacajao; species Cacajao melanocephalus. The sequence continues at coordinate 56,207 of CAUYLG010012150.1, forward strand.
AGCTGGGTGAGAGGCAGGCTGAGGATTGAGTGTTGCTCCCTTAGGAATGTGGCCAGCAAGTTCTGGGGTGTAGGGAGGCTAAAATTTTCAGGAGAAACAATAAAAGAGAAAATAACAAAATAAAATAATAAAAAAATTAAACAAATAAAAGCCAGGACAGGCGGCTCACACCTGTAATCCCAGCACTTTGGGAGGCTGAGGCAGGTGGGTCACTTGAAGTCAGGAGTTCGAGACCAGCCTGGCCAACATGGTGAAACCTTGTCTCTACTAAAAATACAAAAATTAGCCGGGCTTGGTGGCTCGTGCTTGTAATCACAGCTACTTGGGCAGCTGAGGCAGGAGAATTGCTTCAACCTGGGAGGCAGAGGTTGCAGTGAGCTGAGCTCGTCCCATTGCACTCCAGCCTGGGCGACAGAGTGAGACTTTGTCTCAAATAAATAAATAAATAAATAGGACAGGCGAGGTGGTTCACGCCTGTAATCCCAGCACTTTGGGAGGCAGAGGCGGGTCAATCACCTGAGGTTGGGAGTTCTAGACCAGTCTGACCAACATGGAGAAACCCTGTCTCTACTAAAAATACAAAATTAGCTGGGCGTGGTGGTGCATGCCTGTAATCCCAGTTACTTGGGAGGCTGAGGCAGGAGAATCACTTGAACCTGTGAGGTGGAGATTGCAGTGAGCCGAGATCATGCCACTGCACCTCAGCCTGGCAATAAGAGTGCAACTCTGTCAATTAATGTCAATCAATCAATGCCAGGAGAGCAACTCCTGCATGAGGTCACTCATCCTTGCGTCTGGTCTGATGGTGACAAGTAAGGCTGGGAACCAAAAGGGGCATTGGGAGAGGTCACAGAACCTGAAAAGCTGGGAATGAAGATGATGGAAACGGGAGAGAGGGCTGGGAGCTGAGACACTTTCCAGGGCTCAGGCTTGTGTGGGCAGCTTCATGTGAGCACAGGAGCAAGGCAGATAATCCATCCTCAGGCTGAAGCTGCATTTATTCTGGGTTTTTGTCTTTCAGCAGCAGTCCTCCTCCTGATTTTCTCACTTCGTCAATACTCCCTCCTTTTCTGGTCTTCATTCTTTTCCCCCCTACAAACCTGTTCAGAGCTTCTGCACCCTAAGCTACACAGCAATCTGAACTCACCTCCATCCTTTCCCAGCACCTCCTCGCCATCCCTTCAGATCCAGCACCTGGAGCTGCTGACCTTCTTAGCTTCTTGTCAGCTATGCCTCTCCATTCCTCCTTCCCATGCCGCTGCTCTCAAAGGTGCTGATAATGTCACACCTGGTATCCCCTGGTGCAGTCCGATGCCCTTGCCTGGGTACATCCTGTCTGAGCCATCTAGAGCACGTGACAGCCTCTCTTGGAAATGTGTCTCCCTTGGTCCTTACCACACCCTTTCTTTTGGTTTTTCTCCCTCCTCACCGACTATAGGTCCCCTTTAGGACTCTCCTTTCTCTTCTACTGACCTTAAATGCAAATGTCCCCCTAAATTCTGGCCCTGATGTTCTGCTCTTCTTGCTCTGTGTTCTTTCCCCGTTCAATCTCATCACCTCCATGGTTTTGACTCATTCGTGTGTTGATGACCCCCCAAAATATTACCTTCAGCCCCAGGGTTGGGACCAGGTTGTAAGATTTAAGGGAGTGCTAAAAAGATTGAGTAATAACAATAATTAATATGTTAATATCATATTGGAAAAAATAAAAAGTAACGCAAGAAAAATCTGTGATGAAGAAAATATCAGAATTTTCAGTAAGACAACCAATAACAGTGCTGCACAGAGCCATATTGGAGCCTGCCCAAAAGGAAAAATCAAGATTTAAAAAAAAATTATTATACTTTAAGTTCTGGGATACATGTGCAGTACATGTAGTTTGGTACATAGGTATACGTGTGCCGTGATGGTGTGCTGCACCCATCAACCCATCATCTACATTAGGAATTTCTCCTAATGCTATCCCTCCCCTAGTCCCCCACCTGCCTTCAAACAGGCCCAGTGTGTGATGTTCCCCTCCCTGTGTCCATGTATTCTCATTGTTCAACTCCCACTTATGAGTGAGAACATGCAGTGTTTGGTTTTCTGTTCCTGTGTTAGTTTGCTGAGAATGATGGTTTCCAGCTTCATCCATGTCCCTGCAAAGCACATAAAATCATTCTTTTTTATGGTTGCATAGTATTCCGTGGTGTATATGTACCATATTTTCTTTTTTTTTTGAGACAGAGTCTCGCTCTATCACCCAGGCTGGAGTGCAGTGGTATGATCTTGGCTCACTGCAGCCTCTGCCTCACTGCAGCCTCTGCCTCTCGGGTTCAAGAGATTCTCCTGCCTCAGCCTCCCCAGTAGCTGGGACTACTGGCGCATGCCACCTTGCCTGGCTAATTTTTGTATTTTTAGTAGAGAGAGGGTTTTACTGTGTTGGCCAGGCTGCTCTTGAACTCCTGACGTCAGGTGATCCACCTGCCTCAGCCTTCCAAAGTGCTGGGATTACAAGCATCAGCCACCACTCCTGGCCTAAAATCGAGACTCATATGGAATGAAATCTCAGTGAACAGACTCTGGTCTAAAGGTGATTCCTATGTTTGTTCTTGAGTGAATGGGCTGTGTGACAGCTATGAATGTTCTTTTGACTTGAGGGATAGTAGCATTTTTGCACTTTTCTCACATGTCATTGTAAAAGTCTGACTAGAGAGTAAAGAAATATGCTGCATACATACTGACCCTGTACACACCTGCCTCTGCCTGTCCTGTGGAGAGACGGAGCTCCTGCAGGCAGCTGCATGGGCGGGTGGTGGTAACGGGACTCACCCTGCCCATAGGTAGCCGCCTCTTCCATCCTGTCCAGAGCAGATAACACTGGGTTAGTGGCTCAGCAGCAGTTGGTAGCTTTGCCATTTAACCTTCAATATCACAGATGACTTTGTTCCCAAAGAAAATAGCCACCTAAATTATGTGAAAAAAATTACACATACCCTGTATTTCATTATTATAAAAGAAAATCATTTTCTGCTCTTTTTGTTTTGTTTTGTTTTGAAACAGAGTCTCACTCTGAAGTCAGGTGGAGTGCAGTGGCATCGATATCAGCTCACTGCAACCTCCACCTCCCAGGTTCAAGCGATTCTCCTCCCTCAGCCTCCCAAGTAGCTGGGATTCAGGCGCGTGCCACCACATTTGGCCAAATTGTGTATTTTTAGTAGAGACAGGATTTCACCATGTTGGCCAGCCTGGTCTTGAACTTCTGACCTCAGGTAATTCACCTGCCTTGGCCTCCCAAAGTGCTGGGATTACAGGTGTAAGCCACTGTGCCCAGCCTTTTCTGCTTTCTTAATTTCTTCTAATAAAATTTAAGTCGCTCAAACTTGCTTTTTCTTATGGATTAATCTAATGACATTCTGTAGGCTTAAACTTTAAAATGTTAAGTCTTCTTAATTAACCTCCTGACACCCCCTCAAAAAAAGGAATCTCAGAAAATGATAATGAGATGATATTGTCTCTTTTTCACAGCCACAGAGAATGAGCCATCAAGTCTACGTCTTTAATTCCAAGAATATGATCCCACAAAATGTCAAAATGACATCATTAACAAAGATTTTTTTTTCTTTTTTGAAACAGGGTGTCACTTTGCCCAGACTGGGGTGCAGTGGCATAATCATGACTCACTGCAGCCTCCACCTCCCAGGCTCAGGTGATCCTCCTACCTCAGTCTCTGGAGTAGCTGGGAGTACAGGTGCATGTTGCCCAGGCTGGCCTCGAACTCCCGGGCTCAAGTGGTTCTCCCACCACCTCAGTTTCCCAAAGTGCTGGGACTACAGGTGTGAGCCACCACTCCCAGCCTCAATCTTTTTTTTTTTTTTTTTTTTTTTTTTTTTTTTATTGTGTGTTGCTATGCTGCCCAGGCTGGAGTGCAATGTCTCACTCACTGCAGCCTCTGCCTCCTCGTTTCAAGCGATTCTCCTGCCTCAGCCTCCCAAGTACTGGGACTACAGGCGCCCGCCACCACGCCCAGCTAATTTTTGTATTTTTAGTAGAGATGGGGTTTCACCATCTTGGCCAGGCTGGTCTCAAACTCCTAACCTCAGGTGATCCACCTACCTCAGCCTCCCAAAGTGCTGGGATTATAGGCATGATCCACCACACCTGGCCTAATGTTATTAATTATATATTAACTATAATTGTTTATATCTATATTAACATCAATAATTGTTCATATTTATTTATATGTTTATATATCTATAAATATATTTGTTTACATATTTATTATCAATATATTAACATTACTGATATAATATTAATATATTACTGATATGTTTATATATTAGGTATAAATATACATATATATTATATATACATATATATTTCAGACAGACTCTTGCTCTGTCACCCAGGGTGGAGTGCTGGAGTGCAATGGCATGATCACAGCTCACTGCAGCCTTGACCTCCCCAGCTCAAATGATCTTCCCACCTCAGCCTCCCAAGTAGCTGGGACTACCACCAGGCCCAGCTAATTATTTTTGATTTCTAGTAGAAACGAGGTCTCCCTATGTTGCCCTGGCTGGTCTCAAACTCCTGAGCTCAAGCGATCCCCCTGCCTTGGGCTCTCAAAGTGCTGGGATTACAGGCCTGAGTCACTACACCTGGCCTGAAAAGTATCTTTAACCTCTAAATAGAAGTTTGTAATACGCTGTTCTACTTGATAATTTGCCACCCTGGTAATGTTATCATTGATGTCTTCATTTTCCTAAATGGTCTATGTAACTGAGGCAGAATGGGGTCTGGAGGCATGGAACCTAGGGATGTTTCACTGAGACTTCCTAGAATGAAATTTAAAGAAAAACCCTAAGTTTCCATGCCTAAGTAACCAAAGGACCAGAGGCTACTCCCTTTGCAAACTCCTACCTTTTTTGTGCGGAGTTGTTGCAGATGGGAAACTGCCTGTACACAGCAAATCAGAATGATTGCCTGTCCAGTCTTGGCTTGCAACTTCATAACTTCACTCCAGCCTCTGAATGGTTGCTGTCCCCAATCAATCAGACTGATTGCGGGCGGAGTCTTCGTTTGCATAGAAGTATAACTTTGTAACTTCACCATAGCCTCTGACTAGCTGCTTTTTGCAACCAATCAGATGTTTGCACAGGCATGAGCCCTTTGCAACTTCACTTCAGCCTCCGGTTAGCTGCTTTCTGCAACCAATCAGATTGATTGTGGGCTACCACTTCATTTACATGAGGTGAGCATGAAGTGGCCAATGGGAAACTTCTAGGGGGTACTTGGACCCAAGAAAATTCTATATCCAGCCACTGGAGCTGCTGCTCGGCCCGCTCAGCTGCCACACTGTGGAGTGTACTTTCGTTTTCAATAAATTCCTGCTTTTGTTCTTTTGGCGCTTCACTCTTTCTTTTCTTTACTGGGCGTTTTGTCCAATTCTTTGTTCAAGATGCCAGGAACCTGGACAACTTGCAGTCACAACCCTCTACCGGGGACATGAGCAGTGAGGCCACAGAGGCCTACCTGGGGCTCAGAGGATTGAGGCTGGCGGAGACTCAAAGGGTGCCCACCTACTGCAGCAGCTGCAGCCCAGCCTCTCCTGAGGGGACTGAGTTTGGTAACAGGAGCCACCAGGCTCTGAGCGCTGTCTAGCAACACCCAAGGACCAAGATCCAAACAGCCACGAACAGAAAAACTCCACCTGGAAAGGTTCACTAAGTCCTTCTAGTAATGGGACCTTGGGGTGTTTAGGATATTTTGCAGAAACTTAGGTGACATCTGAATGCTGCGGACCTGGCTGTTGTGAGATTGCTCAACTCTGCGCTCTGAGAGAATTCAAAGGAAAATGCCTGGTTATCTCTAAGTAATCTCTGAGCTGAACTGCTAGAAGACAGGCTGGAAGGGAAGAAAGGAGGTGGGTAGAGAGCTAGCCCAGAAAAGCATTGTGTGTGTGTGTGTGTGTGTGTGTGTGTGTGCGCAAGTGCGCATATAGTGACACATCATTTTTCAGTAGTATTAGAGAAAAAGTCTTGTTTCAAATACAGCAATGTTCACATAACTGAAGCTTACCCTTCTGCACTGGTGTAGATTAAGACTTTCTAACCCACAAGCCAGGACAGCTTTGAATGTCGCCCAACCCAATAAATTCTTACATTTTCTTAAAATATTATGAGATTTTTTATTTGTGATTTTAGCTCATCAGCTATTGTTAGTATATTTTATATGTGGCCTGAGACATTCCTTCTTCTTCCAATGTGGCCCAGATAAGCCAAAGGATTGGACACCCTTCATGTAGATTCTTCCAGAGGTGGATCTTGAGACAGGCTCTGCCTCTGGAAGAACGCAGTTTACCTGGGACGTGCAGGAAGCACCACTAGGGAAGTAGGAAATGATAAACGGGGGGATAGCAGCCACAAAAGGTTATGCTACCAACCCAGTTAGCACAGAGGGTGACTGGAGCCTCACCTAGTGGGCCGCTCTGGGTCACTGTGTAAGATCTCACTCAAAGGGCATGGAAGGGAATGGATTTACACAGGAATGCCTGAGGGTTATTAGTGCTGCTCCCAGGGGAGCAGGGTGTGTTCATTTCCCGGTACTCTTCAGCTGCCAGTGAATGTGACTGTGTCCAGGAAAGAAGACATCTGGTTGCAGAAAAACCTTCAGGTACAGATTTGGGCAGTTGAAAGCCAGCCAGTGGATAATAAATCAGTGAAGTTCAAGGAATGTAAGCAGAGCATCGACAGTATCTGTTGCATTAATTAATCCCCAGACTCACTTTAGCCTCCGGAAATTTTCCAACACAGTACGTGGAGCATAATTTAGTCCTTTCTTCATGGCTAGGCAGCATCCTAATGAGCATCAGTCATTTTAACTTCTTTTGTTGCAGCTGTTGGCAAGGTGATAGAACGATTTGCTTTAAACCACAGGCCCTTGAAACTTCTGAGTTTGTTTTAGATTTCCAGTGAATATTGATTGAAAGAATAAATAAATAACTTTCCATGTCAATACATGCATTTTGTTTTTCTTGAAATGAAAATCTAAATTATAGAAGTAAACATATGAGTACATTCTTTCATAAAAGATTTACCCAATACAGATAAAGCAAACTTTCTCTTTTACCCTGCTTGTGAATCTCACTTTCCTAAGGGACAACAAATCATAATGGTGATTTGGATATTTCTTCCCAATCATGTTAAAGGTATCTGTACATATGTATGTATACCTCTAGAAATATGTAGCTTGTTTTTGTGTTGTATATAGATGTATGTATACATCTATATTAAACCATTATCTCTACCCAAAACATTTTCATCACCCCAACATATACTCTATATGCATTAAATTGTCTCATTCATTTTCATTCTCATGTTATAGATGTGCCATAATTTATTGGTTGACATTGAGGTTTCCAGTTATTTCCTAGTGCAGACATTGCTCAAGGAAATATTTTGGGCTGTTGGCCATTTTATGTGTATGAAGATGTTTCTCTGTATATTCCCTGGAATTTAGGACAATTTAAACTCTTTGAGATTGTTATGCTACTGATTTCCTTATTTTTTCTGGATGTTTTTCTGAAATAGATGTTGAAAGTGGAATTGGTGGGTTGTAGAGAATGCAAGTCAAAATTTTTGATTGAATAAAATTTCTTTCTACAAAGGCTATATCCATTTATTCTCTTCAACTGAGAATGACAGCTTCCATTTCTCCCTATCTTCACCCATATTGAATGTTATAAATCTTTTATTTTTGCCAATCGGGATAAAAAAGAACTCATTTTAGCTGTTGAGATTGAACATATTTTAATATGATTGAGTCATTTGTATTCTGTGAAATTCCTGTTCATACCTGATCTTTTAAAAATATTTCTTTTCCATGTTATTAGGTATGATCTTTCTTGTTATTTACAGGCACTGTTTGTTATTATGGCTATTAATATTTTGTCTGTTATATATGCCAGAAATAGTTTCTTATACTCTATAGTTTGTCTTTTTAAGGTTGTTTATGGTTCTTTTTTTGCCAACTGGAAGTTTTGAAAGCTTATTTAGTGAAATTTATCCATTTTATGGCTTCCTTGCTTAAGGAAGTCTGTGCTATCGCAAAGTTATAACCACATTCACTTACATTTTCTTTTAATATGTCTGGAGTCTTGTTTTTCATGTTTTCTTCTTAAATAAGGATCCATTGCACAGGGTCTCACTTCTGATGTGATCAGAGGGATTCCTTATACTCAAGTGCATTTGTCTTCTTGACTGAGGCCCAGGCAGGGCACCCACCACCTGTAGTCACTGCAGAGATATTTAAGAGGGCCAAATAGAGAGACTGATTTGGTTAAAGGCCAAGTGTGAAGGACACACCTACGTGATGAAGACATGTTTTAGAGAATCACAAGCACCAGCTGTAAAGCCATGTGGTTTGACTGTGGACTTCCGGAAAGTCACAGGAACAGACTCCACAGGCATCCTGAAAGAGGGATCCGGAAAGAGGGTTTCATCCCTGAAAGAGGCCCAGGCATCTGCTGGGCCTCGAACCCTTTACTCTTCTCTGAGTGACAGCAGCAGCTGCCAGCAGAGCAGGTAGAGTCTTCATGGTGTTTACCAAACTTGTCAGGTCACAAGAACCACCTGGAGCACTTGCTCAACACAGAGATTCCAGATGCCAGCTGCAGACTCCAGAATCAGCATCTCCAGAGAGGGGCCTGGGAATCTTTGTGCTCTACACACACCCCAGGTGACCCTTTCAGCCTGGCATATCCGGGAAACAATGGAATGAGGACTAAGGCAATCTTTTTTGGTTTTTTTGAGACAGAGTTTCACTCTGTCTCCCAGGCTGGAGTGCAGTGGTGCAATATCGGCTCACTGCAAACTCCGCCTTCTGGGTTCAAGCGATTCTCTTGCCTCAGCCTCCTGAGTAGCTGGGATTACAAGGTGCATGCCACCAAACCCGGCTAATTTTTGTATTTTTAGTAGTGATGGGGTTTCACCATCTTGGCCAGGCTGGTCTTGATCTCCTTACCTCATGATCTGCCAGCCTCGGCCTCCCAAAGTGCTGGTATTACAGTCGTGAGCCACTGCGTCTGGCTGACAAAGGCAATCTTCAAAGCGAACTGAACTCCGCTTGGCAGCAATGCTGCTCTTGCAGGTAACTCATATGTCCAGAATGAAGTGAAGGGAAGTCATTCCCAGCATGGGGCTTGCCAGGGCCTGTAGCATCTTTGAGAGCCCAAGGAAGTGCTTATAAAATCAGACTTGTTTAAAGTGAGCCTCACACCCCAGGGTGAACTTATGTATAACACTTCTTAGATTTGCTGTAGAACAATGATTCCCAATTGAGTAGAAATTGGAGTGAGGGAGGAGAAAGGAATGGTATAGCTGAAAAATACTGCATTTTCAACTAGTATAGTTGGAAAAACATTCTCATTAGAAATTGCTTTGTTTTAAATCAAAGGTAATTTACTTTGAAATGTTTGAGATGTTAAAACGGTGTGAGATTTCAATGTTTCTCAAAAAGGAATATGAGTGTAAGATGTTTGAGAGGACCTGTGGACGACTGGGATAAACCAAGAACTACAAATTAGATTTGCTGGGGGCATCTGTGGAATGGCAGGGACCTCCTAAAGCTCACCCTCTCCTGGACCCTGCCTCCTGGTTGGCCCTCTCTAGGCCATCCCTCCTCTGCCATCTTTCTAAAACTCACACTACAAGTCAATAACCACCTTGACATTGTTGAAAGGTTCACTGCTGCCCATGGGATAAAACCCAAACAAACCTAAGTGTGGCCTTCAAGATCCCTCTGTCTGGCCCTACCCTAAACTTCCAGCTGTACCTCCTGACCTTGCTCACCACGTGTACTTTGTTCCCACAACATCGGGCTGCTGAAGTTACCGACACACAGCCCCACCGTGGAAGATTTGCCTGTGCTGTGCCTTTCTCCACTGGTCTGTCTGCAGATCCAGCTCCTCACCCAGACACCTTTTCGTTAAGCCTCTCCCATGTCCCAAGTGCCTGGCAGAATCAATTGTTTCCACTTCCTAAAACAAGATGCTTGTTGATTGACAGAGTCAGAGTCAGAGTGGGGTCTTGGCAGGGGCCGTGGAGTCTGAAAGTCATCTGTCCATTTGTCTGGTTCTGCCCCAAGACAGGCACAGTTGATTAGGGGATTCCTTCCTTCCTTCCCTGCATCTTTCTTTCCTTCCTTCTTTTTTCTTTCTTTTTCTATCTTTCTCTCTTTCTACTGTGTTAAATAGACAAAACATAAATTTTAGCATTTTAAAGGTAAAGTCATGGACATTAAGAACATTCACTGGGCTGTATAATTATTTCCACCATCCAGCTCCAGAACTTTTTCACATTTCTCAGCTAAAACTCCATACCCATTAAACAATAACTACCCCTTCTCACGTCCCACAGCCCCTTTTTTTTCTATTTTTTTGTCTCTATGAATTTGACTACTCTGGGTACCTCATATAAGTGAAACTTGCAATATTGATTCTTTTGCATCTGGCTTACTTCACTTAGCGTACATATTCAAGATTGATCCATGTTGTAGCAGTTCTCAAAATTGTATTTTTTTTTGTGGCCAAATTATATTTCACTGTGTGTGTATACCACATTTTGTTTAGCCATTCACTCACTGTTAGGCATTTGGGGTGTTTCCACCCTTTAGCTATTGTGAATAAGTCTCTAAGAAACATGGATATACAACTATCTGTTTGAGTTTCCACTTTCAGTTACTTTGGGTGTATACTTAGGAGTGGAATTGCTGGATCACATGGTGATTCTATATTTAATTTTTTGAGGAACTGTCATACTGTCTTCTATAGTAGCTGCAACACTTTACATGCCCACCAGACATGGCAAAGTTTCCAATTTCTCCACATGCTTGTCAACATGTGTTTTTTATTGTCGTCGTTTTTTAATAATAGCTATCTTAATGGATGTGAAGTGATATCTCACTATGATTTTGATTTGCAGTTCCCTCATGATTGGTGATGTTGTCTTTTTTGTTAAAAACTTCCATTTTATTGGGGTAAAATTTATGTACAAAAAACTTCATCCATTGTAAATTCAATGAATTTTGAAAAATGTATATATACCATCACAATAAAAATATATAACATTTTGGCTGGGCATAGTGGTTCATGCCTGTAATTCCAGCACTTTGGGAAGCCGAAGCAGGAGGGTAGCTTGAGGCTAAGACCAGCCTGGGCAACATGATGAGCCCCTTCTCTCCAAAAATAAAAAAAAATTAGCCAGGCATGGTGACATGTACCTGTAGGCCCAGCTACTTGGGAGGCTGAGGTGGGAGGATTGCTTGAACCTAGGAGGTTGAGGCTGCAATGAGCCATGATGGCGCCACTGCACTTCAGCCTAGGCAACAAAGCAAGACCCTGTCTCAAAAAACAGAAAACAAACAACAAACACCCATAACATTTCTGTCATCCCTTGTTGACCCTTTGCAGTCAAGTCAGTTCTGTCCTTCACCCCACCTCCAGGCAACCTGTAATTAGTTTACATTTTCTAGATTTCCATGTAAATGGGAATTCTTTGTATCTGGCTTCTTTCACACAAGTGTAATATGTTTGAGATTCCTCCATGTTGGTGAGACTATCAGTAGTTTGTTCCTTTTTACTGCTGAGCAGCATTCCATTGTTCAGATTCATCACAATTTGTTTATCCATTCATTGACTGAGACATTTGGGTCGTTTACAGTTTTTGGCTGTTATGAATTAAAGCTATTATAAACATCGTTGTGTAAGTCTTTGTGTAGAATATGTTTTCATCTTTCTTGAGAAAATACCTAGGAGTAGCATTGTAAGGTCATGAGATAGGTGTATGTTTAACTTTATGCCAAAGAAGTTGTGTCATTTTATATTCATACCAGCATATAAGAGTTCCAGGCCCGGCACAGTGGCCCATGCTTCTAATCCCAGCACTTTGGAAGGCTGAGGCACATAGATCACTTAAAGTCAGGAGTTCAAGACCAGCCTGGCCTACATGATGAAACCCCATCTCTACTGAAAATACAAAAATTAGCCAGGCATGGTGGCCTGCACCTGTTATCCCAGCTATTTGGGAGACTGAAGCAGGAGAATTGCTTGATCCCGGGAAGCGGAGGTTGCAGTGAACCAAAATCATGCCACTGCACTCCAGCCTGGACAACAGAGCAAGACTCTATCTCAAAAAAAAAAAAAGAGTTCCAGTTGCTTCACATCCATGTCAGGGTATCCCTCCATTTGAAAATCTCTCTGACTTCTGGCTGAGCTCAGAGGGCCACCAGTTCCCATGAACTATGCCTGTGGGTACCAGTGACAAACATAAAGAAAAAGGGCAAAGGGGAGGAGGTGAATTTCTACAGCACTATGTTGCATAGATAATGTTGTACAATGTTTTTCTAGATCTCAGATTATGGAGAGTGCTGATGTCAGTGGGCAGCAATTTACAAAGGCAATACCTGTTTCATTGAGGAGTCTTAGTCTATAGCTTGTGTCACTATAACAGAATACCTGAGACTGGGTAATTTATAAAGAAAATTTTTATTTAGGCTCAGTGCAGTGGCTCACGCCTGTAATCCCAGTACTTTGTGAGGCCAAGGTAGGGGGATCACAAGGTCAGGAGTCCGAGACCAGCCTGGCCAATATGATGAAACCCCATCTCTACTAGAAATACAGAAATTAGCTGAGCGTGGTGGCGGGCACCTGTAGTCCCAGCTACTCGGGAGGCTGAGGCAGGAGAATAACTTGAACCCAGGAGGTGGAGGTTGCAGTGAGCCGAAATCGCACCACTGCACACTCTAGCCTTGGTGACAAAGCGAGACTCCATCTCAAAAAAAAAAGAAAACGTTTATTTAGCTCACGGTTCTGCCATCTGGGAAGTTTAAGAAGCGTAGTACTGACATCTGTTCTGGCTTCTGGGGAGGGCTGTATCATAATATGGTGGAGAAGATCAAAGGGGAAGCAGACACACGAGAAGAGGGGAAAACCCAAGGGCATCATGGCTTTATTTTTTACTTTTATTTATTTATTTATTTTGAGATGGAGTCTTGCTCTGTCACCCAGACAGGAGTGCACTGGAACGATCTCAGCTCACTGCAATCTCCACTTCCCAGGTTCAAGCAATTCCCCTGCCTCAACCTTCCAAGTAGCTGGGATGAAAGGCATGTGCCACCATGACTGGCTAATTTTTTTTTTTTTTTTTTTTTTTTTTAGTAGAGACAGGGTTCTCCATGTTGGCCAGGCTGGTCTCCTGACCTCATGTGATTTGCTCATCTCAGCCTCCCAAAGTCCTGGGATTACAAGCGTAAACCACCATGCCCGGCCAGTGTGGTGGCTTTATAATGATTGAAGAAGAAACCTTAGACAAATTACATTGAAAGAGTTACACTGAGCAAAGAGCGATTTGGGATTGCCAGTCGGGCAGTCCCTGAAGCACATAGGTTCAAAGAGGCTCCAGCACAGCTGCCTGGTGAAAGATTTATTCACAGAAACAGGAAACTGACATAGAGAAAACAGAAGTGAGGTACAGAAATAGCTGGATTGACCACAACTCGGTGTCTGACTTATTTGAACATGGTTTGAACAGCTAACTGCCTTTGACTGGCCAAAACTTAGTGACCGGCCCAAGAGTAGGTTATAGTGTGTTTATGCATTCAGTAGGGTTATAGTTTGTTATGTATGAAGAAACCTTTAAGGCCAATTTAAAACATGTAAGGCGGCAGCTTTGGGCCAAACTTAATTTAACAATAACAACTCACTCTTGAAGGAACATCCCCATGGAACTAACCTAGACTGGAGAGCGAGAATTCACTACTGGGAGAATGGCATCAAGTCATTCATAAGGGATCCACCCCCATGACCCACACACTTCCCAATACACTCACCTCTCAACACAGCCACATTGGGGATCATGTTTTGATGGGGACAAACCCAAACCGTATCAGCTAGGATATGTCCAAATCTCATATTCAAACCTCTAAAACAGATTCCAGCCTAGCTGCATGCAAAGACTCATTGACTATGGCCTGATCACTGAGTGCCGCCAAGTCTTACTTCTCACTTTCTATCAGAGAGACATGCTGCATTTTCCAGTTACTGCCTACCAACCAATAGGACTAAATGTGAATGGGTCAAGAAATGCTCAAAGTCTAAGTGATTCCACATGCATATTAAAGTATTTGAAAATTCTAGTTAAAATGTTATTTTTTAAATGTCAGGATGAGGCTACTGATAGCATCAGAGGCAGTGCTATCTTAAGAAACAAAGTTTATTTCTTAAAATAAGAAAATAGCAATTTAAATTAAGTTAAATGGAAAGCAGAAACCCGAATCACCCCTGACATTTGTTTTATAAACCTTTCATAAGAGTCACTTTGTAAGCATGACTATTCTGATTTTAAAAAGGCAAAGATTTAAATCAGTATAGAATACTAAAAATAATCTCAAAAAATATGTTGACATAAAAGAATGAAAACTATACTCGATCACACTGTTTTTCTGAAAGTGGCTTGTTAGTACATCAGCACCCCTGCTGGAGGAGGTAAAATTTTTAATTAAAATGGCACTTTCTTTGGTACAACTTGAAACATTCTATTTCATGTTTCCTCAAGTATTCTCCCAGAGTCATTACCCATCTTTTTCTTTTCTTTTCTTTCTTTCTTTTTTTTTTTTTAACTTATTTTTACATAAAAAAAGAGACAAGGTCTCACTGGGTTGCCCAGGCTGGCCTCAAACTCCTGAGCTCAAGCAATCCTCTGGCCTTAGCCTCCCAAAGTGCTGGAATTATAGAGCTGAGCCACCAGGCCTGGCCTCTTTTTCTCATTTCACGTATGACAGTGGAAAGGTATGTGCTGACTAACTGAGTATAGGTCCCAGGTCTTTGAGATGTTTTCACAATTCTTTTGGCCTTAAAATATATGGGCCAGGTATGGTGGCTCACGCCTGTAATTCTAGCACTTTGTGAGGCTGAGGCAGGGAGGATCACCTGAGGTTGGGAGTTCAAGACCAGCCTGACCAACATGGAGAAACCTTGTCTCTACTAAAAATACAAAATTAGCCCGGCGTGGTGGCTCATGCTAATCCTAGCTACTCTGGAGGCTGAGGCAGGAAAGTCACTTGAACCTGGGAGATGGAGGTTCTGGTGAGCCAAGATCATGCCATTGCACTCCAGCCTGGGCAACAAGAGTGAAACTCCGTATCAATAAAATAAAATAAAATAAAATAAAATAAAATAAAATAAAATAAATATGTTTATGGTTGGGTGCAGTGGCTCACACCTGTAATCCCACCACTTTGGGAGGCCAAGGTGGGTGGATCGCTTGAGATCAGGAGTTCGAGACCAGCCTGGCCAACATGGCAAAACCTCATCTCTACTAAAAATATAAAAATTAGCTGGGCAGGGTGGCAGGAGCCTGCTACTTGGGAGACTGAGGCACAAGAATCACTTGAACCTGGAAGGCAGATGTTGTAGTTAGCTGGGATCATGCCACCATACTCCAGCCTGGGTAACAGGGTGAGACTCCATCCCAATATATATTTATATATATATACAACTGAAAAATCTTCAGAAAACATGGACAGTTTTATAAAAGTACAATACTTGAACACTAAGTCAAAAATTGTTTTTGTAATGAATTTTCAATCATTACATACAGTAGATTTTGGTGATAGCCTCATTCTTCATCACTCCCTGTAGCCATGGCTTTGTCATGTGACATTGCAATTCCTTTCATTAAAGAGGCAATGTCTATTTTTCCATTGCCTTAAAACTGGGATGGCCTGTGTCTTGCTTTGGTCAGTAGAATGCGACTGTGGTGAAAATGCCAAGCCCAATCTTACGCTTCCTGATGTCCAGCATGCTTTCTCTTATCTCTAACACCTCAGCCATTGCCATGGGAATGTGCCAGGATTACTGTATTTGAAGATGAGAGACATATGGAACCCAGTAAGTCACCCTAGCTATCCCAGTCTAGGTCTTCCTAAATCAGCCAGTAGATCCCCAGATACATCAGCAGGACTACCTAGCTGGCTATCCCAGAGCATTAGCAATAAATGCTTGTTGTTATATGCCTCTGGGGTTTTGTGTAGTTTGTTATGCTGCAAATATTTAACTGAGGGCTTTACATCAAAAGGAGTTTTTAAAACTCAAAGATACCATTAAAAAATAAAATGGCTTATTGTGGGTGTGGTGGCTCATGCCTATAATCCGAACACTTTGGGAGGCTGAGGTGGGTGGATCACTTGCAGTCAGGAGTTTGAGACCAGCCTGGCCAATATGGTGAAACTCTGTCTCTACTAAAAATACAAAAATTAGCCAGGCATGGTGGCACATGCCTGTAGTGCCATGTACTCGGAGGCTGAGGCAGGAGAATTGCTTGAGCCTGGGAGGCAGAGGTTGTCGTGAGCTGAGATCATGCCACTGCACTCCAGCCTGGGCAACAATGTGAGACTCTGTCTCAAAAAAAAAAAAAAAAAAAATTAGCTGGGTATGGAGCAAATGCCTGTAGTCCCAGCTACTCAGGAGGCTAAGGCAGGAGGATCCTTTGCGCCTAGGAGTTCAAAGTTACAGTGAGCTGTGACCTGCTTCTCAAATTTAACATGCATACACATTACCAGACTCTGCTGCAATTGGTCTGAGGCTGGATCTGCCTGTATAACAACTTCCCAGGTAAAGTTCAAGTTGCTCCTTTCACACTATACTTTGAATAGCAGGGCCCTTAGAGATAGCCCTGAGGCAAAATTTGGCTAGATTGCAGGTCCAGGGATCCAGAAAATCAATTCTCATATCCTTAAAATCATTTTCTGAGACAATTTTTTTTATTCTGAGACAATTGGGGCAATTTTTAATGTAGCAGTAGCATAGATTCTTCATCAAAATTTGTTGTAGGTGATATCTATCATGCTGTATGCTTCCTCTCCTCTTTCTCCCTTCTTTGGTTCTTTTCAGGGAAAAAGATAGCTTAAATGGCTCTAATCTCATATATAAAACCATTTCATAAGACACTGGAGGTTTCAAGTGGCAAATCCTGTTTTTTAAAGATAGTGCCCGGCAGATAGCGGTAGCGCCTTGTTACCAGAAACAGCTGTGGATATGTTTCCTGTCTCTGGGTCTGGCTGAAAAGTGGTGACCTCAGGCAAATACTAGGGCGCTGGTTAGCCTTCAGGAGCTTCAATCTTGATGGAGCTGGACTGAGAAGCTTTGCAAACCCAAAGGCAAGTGAGTCAGCCCAGGGATGATCAGAGGAGCTGTGACTCCATCGTGCCTCGGGAAAACCAAAGACTTTGTTAGTCAACTCCGCGAACACATTGATTGCAGCTCATTCAGTAAACCTGGAGTAAATTCTTCATTATAGAAGCCCTCTTACAAGCAGATTAAAAAAAAAAAACTACTAAATGATTAAAGAAAATCTATAATTTGTTAGCTAATATGTGGGAGAAAATGTTGCAACTCAGCAATAATAATTGTTGCAACTCAGCTGCAATTTAAAACAAGATAAGACCAGCTTCTGTCCAATTAGCAATGATCTTTTTCTATGATGGCTAAAACAGGTCCCTAATAAATATTATAGAAGGAATGAAGGAAATAAGGAAAATAACATAAATACCAGAAAGGGTAAGATAATGTCGGTGGACACGCTTTAGGAAAGCAATTTGATAAAATGTCATCATCCTTAAATGTTCATAACCTTTGACCCAGTTGTATGACTTCTGCGAATCTATCAAGAAATCATGATAAATAACATCAAAAAAAGTAATAGGCTTCTAGTTGTTAATGGCAGCCTTATTTGTATATTAGCAGAAGACAAAAACCCTCTAGATGTGTAATTTTAAAGGACTTCTCCAGAGACTATTATACCCTTTAACAATGAGATGTTTTAAGTGTATGTAACAGCACAGAGCAGTGCTTATAATGTTTAATTTTTTAAGAAATAAAATGCAATGATATACATGCAGTATGAAACCAACAAGGTGGGGAAAAATAGATCCAAGTCAAGGCAAAACTAATGGGAAATATACCAAGATGTTTAAACTTGTGTTTGGCAATTGGGGCAATTTTTTTTCCTTTAAAGTATTTTTTACTTCTCTCTTACCTGAGTGTGTACTGCCTCCCTAGCAAAAAAGCAACCCACATTAAAACAAAAGTCAAATAACCCAAAAAAACAAACAAATCTTTCTGACCATCTCCTAGCCACAATTAATATTTCATGCTTCAATATATTATTCAAGCAGGAAATGAAAATGTTAGAAAATTGGCTGGGCGTGGTGGGTCAGGCCTGTAATCCCAACACTTTGGAAGGCCAAAGCGGGCAGATCATGAGGTCAAGAGATGGAGATCATCCTAGCCAACATGGTGAAACCCCGTCTCTACTAAAAATATAAAAATTATCTGGGCATGGTGGCACGTGCCTGTAGTCCCAGCTACTTGGGAGGCTGAGGCAGGAGCATTGCTTGAACCCAGGAGGTGGAGGTTGTAGTGAGCCGAGGTCACGCCACTGCACTCCAGCCTGGCACCTGGTGACAGAGCAAGACTCTGTCTCAAAAAAAAAAAGGGGGGGGGGCAGTTCCTAAGTTGTTTATCAAAATTTACATTAAAATAACATAAACTGTTGATTGGCTACACATCTGCTGTTCTTTGTATCACAGATTCCAGGAACATGAAGATAACAGGGAAGGCAGGAACAAAATGGCTTTTTTTTTTTTTTTTGAGTTGGAGTCTCTCTCCATTGCCCAGGCTGGAGTGGCACCATCTTGACTCACTGCAACTTCCACCTCCTGGCCTCCTGGGTTCAGATGTTCTCCTGCCTCAGCCTCCCAAGTAGCTGGGACTACATGAACATGCCACCATGCCTGGCTAATTTTTGTATTTTTAGGAGAGTTGGGGTTTCACCATGTTGACCAGGCTGGTTGCAAACTCCTGACCTCAAGTTATCTTCCTGCCTCAGCCTCCCAAAGTGTTGGGATTACAGGCATGAGCTGCCACACCACTAGGAACAAAATGACTTTAAACAATTGCCCTCAGGCATGGGGGGCAGTGGGTGGGAGGAGGGTATGTGCCGGGGGCGTGACTGAAGTCCCTTACTCCCATCTCTCTGGGCCTGATAAATTCTGCACACCTCACATGGCTCAGACTGCTGAGGGATCTTTTCTTTTCTTAGTATCAACCCTGGTTTACACATTAGAATCTTCTGAGGCGCTTGAAAACAATGTCAGTGTCTAAGCGCCACACCTAGAGACTAGCAATGGAATTGTTTAGCTGCTCTCCAGTGATTCTATGGGCAGCCAGAGTGGAGAACTGATTTCCTTTCTAAAACTCGTTACAAACAAGGCAGAGCTGCTAAAATTCTAAATCTGAGTTTTTTTTTTTTTTTTTTTCTGAGACCGAGTCTCACTCTTGTCGCCCAGGCTGGAGTGGAATGGCACAATCTCGGCTCACTGCAACCTCTGACTCCCGGGTTCAAGTGATTCTCCTGCCTCAGCCTCCTGAGTAACTGGGACTACAGGTATGCACCACCATGCCTGGCTAATTTTTCTATCTTTAGTAGAGACGGGGCTTTCACCACGTTGGCCAGGATGGTCTCGGACTCCTGACCTCAGGTTATCTGCCTGCCTCTGCTTCCCAAAGTGCTGGGAATACAGGCGTGAGCCACTGCACTCAGCCAGATGCAGCTTTCAAAGCTAATCTCCTTACAGTTTATGAATCATTTCCTGAAGTGATAAACACACAACCTGCTTGGTTGAAACCATACATGCTGTGTTATCTGAATTCTGAGAGGCTATTGAATCTGACTTTTGGTTTTTCGTGTGCTTCCAGAAACTAGCATGCAATCAACAGTCCCCATGACAAGAAACTCGGAGCTTGAGTTTCACTTTACAGGGATGCCACTGCTGTTCTGAATTGTCTCTTGGTGTTCTGGTCTGAAACTTTGCTTAGCAAGAACCTCTCCCTTTCCTTTACACAACAGCTGGCTGAAAGTCAGACCTCACACAGAGCTTCCTGATCTGTGGACCACACCATACCTGATGACTCGATCAGTTTCATTTCTCCTTCTCTTCTCTTCTCCCCTCCCCTCCCCGTCCTTCCTCTCTTCTCGTCTCCAGACAGGGTCTTATTCTGCCACCCAGGCTGGAATGTAGTGGCACCATCTTGGCTCGTTGCAACCTCTGCCTCCCAGGCTTAAGCCATCCTTCCGCCTCAGCCTCCCAAGTAGCTGGAACTACAGGCATGCGCTATCATGCGCGGCTAATTTTTGTATTTTTTGTAGAGACGGGGTTTCGCCATGTTGGCAAGGCTGGTCTCAAACTCTTGGGCTCAAGCCATACATCTGCCTTAGCCTCCCAAAGTGTCAGGATAATAAGTGTGAGCCACCACACCCTGCCATTGAATCAGTTTCTTGCTTCATGAATTGGAAACCCTCAGCTCTGTAACAGCCAGAAACCTAGAGTAGTGCCTGCAGCTGTAAGCCAATTCTCTACCCCTGTTTGCTTTTGTGCTTTTGTAATCATTACCAGTTCCTCTGTTTTCTTCAAGTCAATAAAGTTGGGAAATCTTGGATAAGGGCAGTGGTTTTCAAACTTCTTTTGCTCAGAACATCTTACTATACTTAAAATTATTGAAGACCAGCAAAGAGCCTTTATGTGGGTTGCATCCATTGGTGTACTGGAGTCAACTCGTACCTGCTCACAAGAATTCAATATTCAGGAATTTTTTTCAAGCCAACTGTTAAAACTGCTGGGAGTTTAAAACTGGCAAAGGAAGAAGTATTCACACCATGAAAACTGGCAAATGCTACAGATCAGGCTTTGTGTGTGTGTGTGTGTGTAGATCCCATTTAGCAGCACATCACTGATTTTTTCTTTTTCTTTTTTTGAGACAGAGTTTTGCTCTGTTACCCAGGCTGGAGTGTAGTGGTGCCATGTTGGCTCACTGTAACCCTGCCTCCCAGGCTCAAGTGATTCTCGTGCCTCAGCTTCCCGAGTAGCTGGGATTACAGATGTGTACCACCACACCCGGCTAATTTTATTTTTAGTACAGATGGGATTTACCCATGTTGCCCAGGCTGGTCTTGAACTCTTGGCCTTGTGATCCGACTGCCTTGGCCTCCCAAAGTGTCGGTATTACAGGTTTGAGCCACTGCACCCTGCTGCCAATGATTTTATCTACTGATATTTTCCATATTAGACATTAAAATGGAGAACTTTTGAAAACCTTCATTTCAGCTAAAAATGACAATAAACTTACTACATGTTAAAATAAATACTATATTTTTTGTGATTTTTCCCCCAAAACAATAATTTAAGGACTCTGGAGAGTTGCATTGTTTTCCATTTGTGCAATCTCTTTAATGACTGGTGTAACAGGAGACAGTCAGATTCTCATCTCTGCTTCTGCATTCAATCTGTTGCACTTTCACATGTTGTGTAGCTTTTGGAAAACTCATCTGTCCACTTGTGAGAACATCAGACCAAAAAAGGCAAATAATATCTTGGTGTTTTAAGAGAGTTTTGACCTTGAAGATCTCCTGCGTCTCAGGAACTCTGAGAATAACCGCATTGGAGAATTTCTCCTCTCTTCTCACATTGCAGCTCACTTAACCACACCTCCTTCACAAAACAAAATTAGGTTTATCCTGTGGTCAATTACTCTCCACGCACATTTGGTCTAGTAATTTTGAAAGGCATAGCCACACAACATGGTATTTATGCCAGGAAATTACCATTGGTGACCTGTTCGTTTTCCCCCTTAATTTTCACGACAGCACCTGGCTGAAGATAAGCTACTAGTGGATGGTCCAGGCCCCAGAAACGTAAATAGCTTGGCCATCAGTGCTACTTAACTTTTTCCACTTGTTTCTGTAGCTCAACTTCCTCAAAGACATGCCAACAGTTTACTTTCTTAAACTCAGAAGTATAACCTAAAATTTTCCAAGTGTATATTCAATAGCCAAGCATTCCATTTCCTTAAAAATGCTATTTTTGGCTTGATGGAAAAAACATTTTTTTCTTTTTTTTTGGAGACATGGTCTCACTTTGTTGGCCGGGCTGGAGTGCAGTGGTGTGATCATGGCTTACTGCAGCCTCAGGCCTCAGATGATCCTCTTACCTCAGCCTTCTGAGTGGGTGGGACCACAGGCATGCCACCATGCCAGGTTATTATTTTCATTTTTTGATTGAGACTGGGTCTATGTTGCTCAGGCTGGTCTCAACTTCCTGGCCTGAAATGATCCTCCAGCCTCAGCCTCCCTAAGTGTTGGCATTATAGGTGTGAGCCACTGTGCCTGGCCAAAAAACATTTTTGTATTAGCAAAATTTAAGTGTTTTTTGAACTAAATCTATTCCTTGAAACACATGTGAAGAGTCCAGACCTCAGAAACTTAAAAAGCTTGTGTGTTAACTTATGAAAATTCTGTGTTAACAAAATCTTTGTTTAGTGGAAACAATTTTCATTGACTATGAATCTAGATATAATGTACAAAATTTTTTTTGATTTTCAAACCTGAAAAGTACTAGTCATTTTGCTTTAAATTTCCCCTCTTCCCTTCTGCCTGAGGGAGTGTTCGATGGCAAACGACTGTCATTCAGCCAGAGAAGACAGCAGTGCCCTTCTATGGATTTCCTTTTTGCTCTGACATTTAATTTTTCTCTCACTAGGGAAGAACTGCAGACACTACTCATGATATCTATAACTCAGAAAGATGAACATATTCTCAATAAGCTTAAATTTTCCTAAGAAGGGATTAAGAGAGAGAGAGAATCACTCAATGTCTTTGGCAGAAATGGTGGGGTTTTTTTTTTTTTTCCCCCTCATGCATTTGTTCTCCCAGATCCATTCTCCATGCTCAAGGAAGCCGATCTTTATGGACTAATTCACCATCGAGTTTTGGGTTAAGATTAGGATCAAGGGGAGGTCTTGCAAGAGATCAGAGGGTAAGGGAGAGGGGTCAGTGTGCTCCCTCCTCTACCTGGGCCTTGGGGGCAGTAACAGCTTCCCCTGATTGCTAGTCTCTGGGGGTGCTTCACCACTCCCTGTTGGTTCCCTTAACCCTGTCCATACCTCTGCAAATCACCTCTTTATTAAATGCTCTTCAGTTAACCCCTTAAAGTGTGCCAGGACCAGAAAGATACAATACTAATTTACTCCAAAGAGATACCAAGCAAATGTTCACATTTATTAATATAGGTTACATTTTTAAGAGTGAACACAAAAACAGTGACATACTATTTTACAAGTACAGTAATGACATATTCCTAATATATATAGACTAATAAACAATGACAGTAAACCTCCACTGATTTAGATAAAATGAATATAGTCACTAAATTAATAAAACCAGTGCTAGCTTCTACTTACAATACAGTTATATTTTATGTAAGTTATTCTATGGTATTTGGAAATAGTTTGCTTTTTTTTTTTTGAGACGGAGTCTTGCTCTGTCACCAGCCTGGAGTGCAGTGGCATGATCTCGGCTCACTGCAACCTCCATCTCCCGGATGCAAGTGATTCCCCTGCCTCAGCCTCCTGAGTAGCTGGAACTACAGACACACGCCACCATGCCCGGCTAATTTTTTATATTTTAGCAGAGATGGGGTTTCACCATAGCCAGGATGGTCTCAGTCTCCTGACCCCATGATCCGCCTGCCTCAGCCTCCCAAAATGTTGGGATTACAGGCGTTAGCCACCGAACCCGGCAAGTTTGCTGTTTTAAATAGGTAAACATTTGCTTTGCAACCTTCTGTTTTGTTTAAAATGCTACCATGTCTTCACAAGAAAAAAGAGATATGTTTCAACCTAATTTCCAAATTACTTTGTGAATTCCATGAGGATTTTCTACACTTGATACTTAGGAGGTTAAAAAATGCTTTTAAAATCTCATTAAGTCTTAAGTAAATAAAAATTATAGAATAATTTTCCTAGATTTCAATGCCAATTCAATTTTCTTCTGTTATTTCTTTTCTTTTTTCTTTTCTTTTCTTTTGAGATGGAGTCTCACTCTGTTGGCCAGGCAG
Organism: Cacajao melanocephalus; assembly: GCA_963573385.1. Lineage (NCBI taxonomy): Eukaryota > Metazoa > Chordata > Mammalia > Primates > Pitheciidae > Cacajao > Cacajao melanocephalus. The sequence continues at coordinate 80,189 of CAUYLG010012150.1, forward strand.
GAGTGCAGTGGCGCGATCTTGGCTCACTGTAACCTCCACCTCCCGGGTTCAAGCGAGTCTCCTGCCTCAGCCTCCTGAGTAGCTGGAATTACAGGCATGTGTCACAATGCCCAGCTAATTTTTTTTGGTATTTTTAGTAGAGACGGGGTTTCACCATGTTGGTCAGGCTGGTCTTGAACTCCTAACCTCATGATCTGCCTGCCTTGGCCTCCCAAAGTGCTGGGATTACAGGCATGAACTACCGCACCCAGCCTTCTTCTGTTATTTCTAAGCAGACTGACATGATTGATTCTTAAAACCTGATTTGAGCAATCTATGGAGTAAATCATTTGTAAATAAATAGTGCCCAATTAAATCACTGATTTAAAAAAATAAATGTCTTATCTTGGATTATGTTTTCACCTTAAGTTATAACCACAAGAAATAGTAACCCAAATTTTCAAAGTTCTTTAGCTGACAGGCCTTGCTTGTGTGAAAGATTTATTACACATACATCATACTCTATGCGTCATCTACTTTGCTTTTGAGGGCAGGTCTCAGTCTTATTCCACTCTGTGTACACCCAGCACCTATCTGAGTGCCCACAGCACATAATGGGTGTTTCCATATCAGAACTGACCTTTCAAGACAACTACTGGATGTGTTTACATCCAGTAGATGGGCATCCAGAAGTCCATGCCTTCTTTTGTTGTTTTTAAGATGGGTAGAGAAGTTTTTCATGGTCATTACCTCCTAGGATATCACATTCTGCTTTGCCAGTTTCTCATAAACACGATCAGTTTACAGCCGATCCCATGGGGAAGGAGCAAATGTGGTGGCCCCAGTTTCACTTCTTTCTGAGAGGCTCAGCGGGAGGGTTTCTGGCCAATCTGTGTCTGACACGGCCCAGGCGTGTGTCTGCTGCTCTGAGTCCTCCATTGGGGTCAGACGCATGCAGCTCTCAGGAATATGCTACTCTGAAAGCCACTGTACCTTCACTAGAGGACTTATGCTCAGTCTTGGCTTATGTATACCGTGTATAAAATGTAAAAAATACTACCCATATCAAAACAGGGACTTTTCATCTATTTCCATAATTTTCGGAATTCAAACTTGGATATGTTTAAGACTGAAAACACTAGAAATTCTATACACAGATAGTAGTAAGTCTTATCCCTCGATAACTTAAACCTTGCTGTCAAACAATTTCAAAATACACTTATTTGCAAAAGTGGTACAAGCCCAAACTATGGAGTCTCTCACTGTTGACAAACATCTTCAAATGGTCAGGGCTAAACTCTACCAACCTAGACTTAAATCAGAGAATCAGAGATTATTTCTATAATTGCTGGGGGGGGAAGAAAAGAGGGTTTCAAAGTGCCTATTCTAAACTGAATTGCAATAATATATGTGTGTGTATACATCTACATACACACACATGTATAAATATGTATATGTCACCTAGCTATATCCAAAAGTGACATTCAGTTTTTACTGTAGCATTGGCAATATACACTTGGAATAACATGGTCTTCTAATCCTGTTATCTTTCTGGTAATTAGCAAAAACAGATGCTGGATGGCTCCCATAAAAAGCAGGCATGCAAGTCATACATCTGTTGTTTTAGGAGGTGAAATCAATACAGTTTGGGAAGGGACTAATAGAATCCTCAAGTTACCCACTTCTATAAACGTTTCTTTTTAACCTCCTAGCATTCCCTTTTCCTAAGTTAACAGCTTTTTGTATATGCTGTTATTCAGGTTACTAGAGCAGGTATCTATTTTACTTGCCACCAACTGCCCACTACTGTTATAACTGCTGGGATCGTAACTTTCTTTGCAGCCTAAGATACTGTAGAGGTACCTCTGGCACTCAGAGGAAGCGTAATAGTAAATCAGGGGGTCGATGCAGCAGCTTATGCTGCTGACACAGACACAGAGGAGGTAGGCAAAGTAGGTGGCCTCTGTGGTGGAAGTGTGAAAAAGGAACGAGTAATGCGCAATCAGGAGGATGTTTGTGGGTCCGAAGCAAATGATGAAGATGCAGAAAACAGCAGCTGACAGGAACAAAGCCCGGGACTTCTTGCTGCGGTTGGCAACTGTGGAAGAGCTAAGACATCGAATGATAGACACGTAACAGACTGTGGAAATGAGCAATGGCACAAAAAAGAAGACAGCAGAGAAGGCTGAGAAGTAGTAGGCATAGTAGCCTTCGAGCAGGGTTTCATTGAGCACATCATGACAGGTGGTGATGTTGAGCCCGGGCACCTGGAAGGTTTGCTCCTTGAGGAGCAGAGGCACTACCCCTGCAATGGCCAAAGCCCAGATGGCCAGACAAGTGAAGGAAGCCCTTCCCAGAGTACGCCAGGAGAGGGACTGGATGGGATACACCACAGCCAGAAACCGGTCAATGCTTATGACTGTCATGAGCATGATGGAGGTGTACATGTTACAGTAAAATGCTGCAGTGACGAAGCGACAGAATTCAGACCCAAACTTCCAATCACTGCCGGAAAAGTAATAGCTGATCTTAAAGGGGAGCACAGACACAAAGAGCACGTCTGCCGCGGCCAGGTGCAGCATGTACACCACCGCTGGCTTCTTGACCTTCATTTTCAGGACGAACACAATGATGGCCATGATGTTTAGTGGGAGGCTGACCACAAGCACACCCGTGTACACGGAAGGGACAAAGAGTGTCAGCCAGGAGCTGGTCAGATATCTGGAGGCATCTTCTGAGATGAACGCAGGAAGTGGTTTTTGAACAGGACGGCTTTTATTGATGGAGATTGATCTGTATTCAGTTAACCCACTTTCGTTTTTCTTCTCATCCTCCCAAAATGGTTCATATTTATCATTGGGATTCCTGAGAAAAAATGACCGAAGACCTAAGGTGGCATTTGTTGCTTTTGACTCTGAAAAATAAAATAAAATAATTTGTAAATGTAAGAAGTGAATGCATCAACAGGGCAAAAGCAACAAGTGGAGAGCGTATTTTACTTTCGTTTGTTTTATGTTTTCTTATCAGGAGAGTGGGTGGTAAAGAGCCGATGATGCACAGATAGAGAATAAGTTTTATTGGAGAATATGCCAACTCAAAATACTGTGCAACATTTGTCTTCAAATAAGCAAATACTTCTAAAACTCTGCCCCGAAAAGAGACAAAGGTGAATGAGAGCTACCCTGAAGACACCAGGAAAGGCTGAGTACTTGACATAAAGGAATCAATCAGTGATTTCTACACTAGCTGCTGTCTATATAAACAAATCACTCCCAGTTTCGATGACTTCTCTTTCCTCCGTATGCCTTCACATGCACGTTTTCTCCATTTAGTTTGCAGCCATTCATGAAATCTGTCCCTTTTCAATGGAAAAATCCACATAGAAAGTTGAGGAAATTTCTTTCTTTTTTTTTTTTTTTTTTTTCCTGAGACAGAGTCTCACTCTGTTGCCCAGGCTGGAGTACAGTGGTGCGATCTTGGCTCACTGCAACCTCTGCCTCCAGGGTTCAAGTGATTCTCCTGCCTCAGCCTCCCGAGTAGCTGGGATTACAGGCGCGTGCCACCAGAGGGGATTTCTTAAAGGTTATAGAGTTAGAGGCAAGTTCATAATGGGACTCAGGACTCCCGATTCTACGACCATTGTCCATGACTATAGTTTTCCTCTATAGGCTTCAGTTTGCTTACACAGGAGAATGTAGAAATCTCTCACTATATCTGGGCCCAAGCCACAATCCCTGGGGTTATCCTAACATAGCCACAAGGTACCCATCACCTCAGTCATTCTTCTACTTCTTTCCTGAGCAGGGCAGCAGAGTGGCAGATGTTCTTGGCCACTTGTGCCGGGTCAACCAAGGTTTCTGGAGTATCAACCAGATGTCAAAATAAAGGCTCAGCTGTACACGTCCGTTCCCACCAAAAAGGTCCATTTGAAAGGCTCATCAAAGAAAAGCAACACTTAGCAGCTGAAATTCAGTCAGCTCTTCCTCCCAATGAGCTTTGCTAAAATTCTGCCATTAAAGAGAAACAGACAAAAAAGCTTTAGTTGAGTCTTGGGAAGCTGAGGAGGGAAGACAGAAGAGAGAAACCACAGAGGAAAAAAGGCAAAGTCTCTGTCACTGGAAATGCTCACAACAAAGGCTGGACACACAAGTCACTTAGAAGTAATGTTAGAGGATTTAAATATCGGCAGGGGCTATGTGTGGTGGCTCATGCCTGTTATTCCAGGAGTTTGAGACCAGCTGAGGCAACATGGCAAGACCCCGTCTCTACAAAAATTAAAAATTAAAACAATTAGCCAGGCATAGTGGCACATGCCTGTAGTCCTAGATACTCAGGAGGCTGAAGTGGGAGGATTGCTTGAGCCCAGGATTTCGAGGTTACAGTGAACTATGATCATGCCACTGCACTCCAGCTTAGGCGACAGAGTGAGACCCTGTCCCTTAAAAAAAAAATTGGCACAAAGTTGGACAAATACAGTGAATTTTCAAACTTTTGGTTTGTTTTTCAGCAGTGGAAGCTTTCCTGAAAACAAAACTTATAGAGAGAGGCATGATGCAACAAGAGAGCTTTCTGCTTCTGGCATGGCTCCGTAAGTCCCGTTAGAGCCAACCATCCCTTTGATAACAATGTTAAACTCTAAATTCCCTCCCCACCTCTTCCCCTCATGAAATCAATGACCTGAAGGCATTTAGGTTCCTGAGGTGGTGGAGGGGGAGAGTGGAGAAAGGCAGGGGTGAATCTTGGAAGAAAGAATGGCACTTGGTGAGTCTCTTGTTTTCAGTGACTTTTAGCTAGAACGAAGGCTGATGTTGGTGCCTGTGATATTGTGAAATATATATTTGGTGATATGGTTTGGCTGTGTCCCCACCCAAAAATCTCATCTTGAATTGTACTCCTATAATTCCCACATGTTGTGTGAGGGACCCAGTGGGAGATAATTGAATCATGGGGGAGGTTTCTCCCATACTGTTCTCGTGGTACTGAGTAAGTCTCATGAGATCTCATGGTGTTATAAGGGGAGGCCACTTTCGCTTAGCTCTCATTCTCTCTTCCCGGCTGCCATCTAAGACATGCCTTTCACCTTTCACCATGGTTATGAGGCCTCCTTAACCACATGAAACTGTGAGTCTATTAAACCTCTTTTCCTTTTCTTTCTTTATTTCTTTTCTTTTTTCGAGACGGAGTCTCATTCTGTTGTCCAGGCTGGAGTGCAGTGGTGCAATCTTGGCCCACTGCAACCTTCGCCTCCCAGGTTCCAGCGATTATTCTGCCTCAGCCTACCGAGTGGCTGGGACTACAGGAACAACCAGTACCAGCCACTACAAAAACATACCAAATGGTAAGGAGCATCAATACAATGAAGAATCTGCATCAACTAACAGGCAAAACAGTCAGCTAGCGTCAAAATGGCAGTATCAAATTCACACATAGCAATATTAACCCTAAATGTAAATGGATTAAATGCCCCAATCAAAAGACACAGACTGGCAAATTGGATAAAAAGCCAAAACCCATCAGTGTGCTGTATCCAGGAAACCCATCTCACATGCAAGGATATACATAGGCTCAAAATAAAGGGATGCAGGAAGATTTACCAAGCAAATGGAGAGCAAAAAAAAGCAGAAGTTGCAATTCTCGTCTCTGATAAAATAGACTTTAAAGCAACAAAGTTCAAAAGAGACAAAAAAGTACATTACATAATGGTAAAAGGATCAATGCAACAAGAAGAGCTAACGATCCTAAATATATACGCACCCAATACAGGAGCACCCAGATACATAAGGCAAGTTCTTAATGACTTACAAAGAGACTTAGACTCCCACACAATAAT
>CAUYLG010012151.1:0-49176 GCA_963573385.1 Cacajao melanocephalus
CCATAAAGATGTTTTTCTTCTTTTCAACTTTTCTTGAGCAAATGGTATAACTATAAGTAATAGTCTTTCTTGTGTTTATTTTTACCTCAAAAATAGTGAATTATATATATATACACATATATATATATACATATATATATATATATTTCTGTTAAACATAGGATAGGCAAATTGAAATATTTTTTCAGTCACCACTTAACCTCTGATTAGTAAATAGTATATTTATGTACTTTTCTGTATTCAAAATCTTAGAAATATTTAGCCCTGTAGGAAATTCCTGGACACTATAAAACTGAAAATTTTATAGCACAACTAGGACACATTTTTCTTGGTTGCTTACTCTGATGAAATAATGTGTCCTATGCCATTATAAATATTCACCTTTCAAATTTCCTCCTTTTGACTTGCAGTAAATATTCTGTACCAGGCATGTATAAGATCTTTCTAGAAGACAGCGGGGCCACTGCATAAAAAATAAAGGCCACGTTTGACCTTAGAAGAACTGTCAAGATTCAGTGTCGAGGGAAAGTTGTCTTCTGTATTGTGTGAGGTGCCCTGTTGAGCATCTTCCTGACACTGAAAATTTTGAGTCTGCTGTAATTGCCTGTGGTCTCCAACAGAGGAAACTGGCATAATGGCAGTTTCAGGAATAACAGTAGTGGAGTAATAAGACAGCATTATAAAGGGGTTGCCTTTTACATGTGGAAAATTTATTATTTGCTCATGACTGTGCTATGTTCTTCACAGATATTTTATAAAATCTTCATACCAATCTTATGTAGTAGATATCTGATACCAATTTTGCACTTGTAGAAACTGCTGCTGGGAGGCTCAGTAATCTTTGAAGATTATACAGCCAGGGAAGAGCAGAGCCAGGCTTTGATACCAGGTTACATGGTGCTACAATCTGCACTCTTAATTCTAATACCTTGCCTTCTCTTGTGTAGATGTCCAACCTCCTGTGATTGTCCAAGTCACCTAGGTAACCAGGGGGAAATGTGTCCTTCACATTCTAAGATGTCACTTCATGTACAAATACTTCATGTACGAATACTTCATCTATCCCAAATGTAGATAGACAGTGCATGTGAGAGCTGCCAGTGGCCTTGCTCTTTAAATTATAACGTCTGATGGCCCCTGTGCTGAAGACAGTACTCTGGCACAGAATGTGTTTCAATGAAGAAACAAGGCTCAGGGGCTTTCTTTTTCCTGCATTTGCAGCATGAAAGGGATATAAATGCTCTGATGCTATAGATCACTTACACAGAATTAATTCCATTAGGTACGAATTCATTCTATTTTGAAAAGTGTAACTCTACTGAACTTCTGGCCTATGATTCTAGAAAATGCACTGTGACACTAACTCATTTATTTATTATTCATCCAACGAACATTTGTTAAGCACCTCTGCTGGGCATTCCATTGATTGGAAGTGCATACTTCTGAATTAACGGGTAGGGGGTGGGAGAACAATTTTAATTATAAATGGAATCCTTAAGGATGAAAAGAAAGTACCCATACTTAAAGAAAAGAAAGAAAAAAAAAGTATGAAAGCTTAAATAATATCTTACTTAAGTACTCTGCATTTGTTTAGTTTTGCTTTTTATATTCATGGATTTATTAACTGGAAAAAAAAGTATGTTAATCAAAATAGGACTGGTAAGAGAGTAAATCTGCACACCAAAAACATGCCAAAAGCTGTATCAGTAAATAAATTTCCGGATCAATATTTTCAATAACTTAGATGGTGCTGATTGATATGATTTTAAACAGGACTAGCTTGTTTCTCTATGAAAATCTGGAAGCATCATATATGGATATTTCTTCTTAAAGATGAAAGAGAACTCTACTATAGTTAAACACAGTTAACAGAAGGCTTAATAAATGATTTACACATAGGGTGATCAAATGCTTACCAAGTATACTATTTATGAATTAAAACAATTCCTCCTTCACAACATAAAAAAAAAGGTATCTTAGCATACTTGCATTTCATAGTTGAATGGCATTGTTAGAGTGAAAATAAATTTGATTCCATTTTAAAGTCCTGCTGCGCAACTAAGACCCAATTTTTAAAATTATTATTTATTTTTTTATGATCAGGATCCTTCAAGCCAACTTTCAAAATGGAGATTAAACCATGTGCTTTCAACAAGAGAGCTCTACAGGTCTTGCGTCCCTGCAGGTTGTCTAATGAAGGGCTCTGGAGGCAGTGGGTCAGGGATGGATGTTAACCAGCAAATTTTAACAAGTGTGAAAGGTTAAAAACAAAAATGTTGCTTATAGAGAATATTGGGGTGGACAGGTGCAGAGTTTGTGCAAAATTTACATTGAGGCCAAGCTGAGTTTTGATTCTATTCTGAGACATAAACAGAACGTACAATGGATAGGATTTGGATTTGAGTTCTGGAGACCCAAGGTCGAATCTGGCTTGGTTTTTAGTTCTAAGATGTTGGGCAAGTAATACAGTCTCTCTGAGCTTACTATTTTTAGTCATAAAACATATAACATCAACTTTATATGATTCTAGGAAGGATTAATTGAAATAAGGGCTTAAAATGGCAGGTGTGTAACTTACAATTGTTTCAGATTCTCCTGGATTCTTGGATTGGAATAGTCCAACAAAGTACATGTTCAGTCAGTCAGCAAATATTTACAGTGTGCCTGCTGTGTGCCAGGCACACTGATGGCATGGAGATGCAGTTACAATGAGGCTCAGGCTTTGTCCCTAAGTTTACACGCGGTTTGAGGAAATAATGAAATTAACATGAAATTTGGCCAGCCTAGGATGCCTACTAGGAGGACAGTAGCAAAGAAGGCAGAACTGCTCACATATTTTTTTACATTTTCACTGTTTTATACAAACAGTAAAATTGAATTACTTCTCCCCGCCCGATGTGGAATTATTTTGTTCCTGTGGGTCAGTAGATTTTGGTAGTCCACCCCATAGTAGTATAACAACAAATTCCCAAGCTAAGCCAGAATCAGGTCAGTAGCACAGGATGGTTCTGTTATGAAGCTGAGGTCAAGCCATACTCCTTAGTCTGCAGTGGACTTGGCTGGGAACATCAGGCCAAAATATCCTCTCTAGAAATGAGTGATATATGAACATACTTATATTCCTTCTGAGAAATCAGGGAGTATAGTCCCATCATTGAGGACTATCTATCATTAATTAAGCTTTTCAAGTCCACTAACTTTAGTCCAAACTCTGGCAGGAAGAGTTATAAGGGATAGTGGCGGCTTGCTGTCTACGTGGGAACCTGGAGCTTTGCAGAGCTGTACTTTTTACATCTCAAGCAGAGATAATGTAGAGACTGTACATTATTCCTTTAGACTTTTTAAAAATTTTTCTTATAGGCATATCCATTTAAATACTGTATTATATCTAATATGTAGATTTCCTTACTAAATGGTCTGGATTTTCCTCAATGGATAAATGTTTCTCTAAACTCAGCGGTAAAAGCAATTGGATTTATATTTACTTTTCTTATAATTATTCTTAGCAACACTGGCACAGCTGTGATCTTAATGTCATTTCTTACAATTATGATAAAAATAAGAACTAGCTGGTTTAGCTTTAACTATTTGCATTTCCAAAAAGAGGACCTGAACTTTTAAAGGAAATGCTCTTGAGAAATTATACATAGACACATACATACATATACACAAACACACACACACACATATAAAATATATACACACACAGTCCATATTCCTCTTAAGCATTCTAACCAAATATTTGCACATGTATATCTATGTCACATTTTTTACCCATTATATATGCTTCCATTTTACTTACAGGAAGGAAAAAATGTTAAATATTCAATTTAAAGTTAACATCTACCAATTTAATTTAAAGTCAACATCTATTAACTAGAAATTATTTCACCCTCATTCAGATAAAAACAACAGTGGAGGATCTAGTCTTTCTTTGTGCTGAAGGAACAGAAATAAGAAAAATGCAATTTTGGGTTTTCTTGTTTCTTCACACACCTGCCCCATTTACCCTCATTGTCTCAGTTTCTCCTGGAGTGAGACTGACATTTCCAACCTGCCAAAGTGAGAGCTTTCTCAACAGTGAACTCTTCAAAGACTCCTTAGCTGTGAAAGGATTACAGAATGCCAAGAAGTACCTTGTCAGGGTCTACTGAATATACATCTACGTGTCGAAATGAATAAGTGGTGTGTTTGTTTGAATATTAGTGGAAAATATAAAGAAAGTTATCTTTGATTTTTCTGACTACCTTTCAGATTATCTTGAAGGATGCAGGTTTGTTTAAAGTTCATTGAATTATTTCTTAAGTAGGATTTTGAGTGGATTGATAGATAACACTATTTTTAAAAAATGATTTAGGATAGCATTGAAAGAACATACCATACTGACTTTCTAGGCTCAGTGCCTCCACTTGCTCAACAAACATCTATTGAGCATTTTCTATGGGGAAATACTCTGTGAGGTACTGGGAATCTGGAAATGAAAGATATACTCATTGCCATTAAAGTACTTACAGTATGACGGGAAGGGCAGCCGAATGAACGGATGTTTGTGAGAGCAAAGAAGTGCTGTGACAGAGGTATGCATGGCATGCGTGTGGAGAGGCAGAGGCACACAAAGTAGCCTGCAGGCTGGAGCCTGATCAGAGACAGCTTCTTGGAGAAGGTGGCCTCTGGCTTGATAGTGAAGGAGGTTTCTGGGAATAGTCATTACAACACAGGCGGAGGACAGCCCGCGGAGGCCACCCACAGGTCAGCACAGCTGGAGAATTAGGTGATGGGGGCTGTGATGTTGGAGTGACAGGTCATAATGAAAATGAGAATCATTTGTTCAGTGCCTAGCACTGTGATTTAGAGATATTGCTTCTAATTCTTTTAATTGAAAACATTCTTAGTTTTATTCTCACTTTACAACTGAAGAAAGAGAGACTTGGGGAATGGAAGTGACTTGCCTCAGAGGCCACACATACTTAATAAGCGAGTGTCAGAAAAAAAGGAACCAGACCCAATCTCATGTCCAAAGCCCATACTCCTTCTGCTAGTTTGGAGCTTTGTTTCCTGGGAGTGTTGAATAATATGTTTACATTCTGGAAGCTTGGAGGAAACACTGAATGATTCCAACAGTTGCGCCTACTACTTCCTCCTGGCAGAAATGAACTAATTTATCTGAGAATGAGGCCTTTTGCAATATTATTTATTAAATTCTTATAAGAGTCTAACACAAGATTTCATAACTCACAATAGGTTCTTTTCCTTTAAGTGACTTTATGTATATTTGCAAGAAGTTCATTTGTCCATAATAATAATTTACAGTGATGTTTAATGTAAATAATTTGTTGGGTTGACCCTGGAGTAGCAAAACTAAGAAGTGGAAAACATCTACAAAAGATAATGGAAAGATAACTAGATTAGGGGTCCAGGTGTGAGTCTAAATCAACTTCTGTCACTGTTTAAACATTTAATTTTTACTAATACACTAGTTGTTTTTATTTCCTGTCATCTAGAAAGACATTGGCTCTGGATTCCTAGCTCTACCTTGGAATCTTAGTCTCAGCTTCTACAGCTGTGAAATCGAGGTATTTCCTTTGCAGGAATATTGAGCGCAGCAGTACATATGCTTGGTCTATAGCAGGTACTGGATAAAGGTCAATTTCCTTACCTTTATTCAGATGATGACACAGTCAAAAGCACGGCTATCTGAAGACTTTTCCACCTTCTTCTCCCAAGTTAAATGCAACAAAGCTATAATTGTGAGAAACAAGAGTCAATCTAATTCTGTCCCCTCGCTACCAATTTGCCTCAATTTAGTGGTCTAACTTTGGAACTTTAGGAAGAGACCACAATAGATAATAGGTAGCAGAATATGAAGACATTTCTTCCCCAATGAGGAACTCCTTCTGTAGCCCACTGCTTTACCTTGCCCTCAGGATTTCAGGCAACAGCTCTTTCTTGAAACTTCCTGCTCCCACTCATATTTTATTAGTCCTCTGACCAGTGCTCCCTTATTTTGAGAAAATAAAATAACAAAAAGCTGTCTCCCTGAGATTTTCATCTATAAGCTCTAATTTGACTCTCTGAAGTCCTCTAATTCCCTTTCCATCTTTTATATCTTTAATTAAATAGCACAATCACTCTTTGTTTAGGTCTTCTGTCCTTCTGATGAAAAATGAATAAATTCTTCAATCATTCTTTGTATGACCTTATTTCTAGACCCCTCTCTATTTGCCACCAACACACCAACAGAACCACAGTGCTCTAACCTGATCAACAAAGTACAATTCACCCATTAACAGCCTGGATAAATTTGCTATACCTTCACTAATGATGTCTACTTTTGAAATGGCTTTTTAAATAGCTTCCACTGCATTTCTGGTTCACACCAAAGTTGTAGTTAACTAAAATTTCCCCTGCCCCCTTTTTCCTTTGACACTAACTACAATGTGGCTATGTTTTTATAATTCTGTGTCTATGTGATTAAAAAAAAAAGTGTAGTAGAGTATTTTGCAATTAATTTCACTGGGCTAGTTTCAGCTTCTTGATAACTTTGAAAATTTATTGTTGTACATTTTTAAAATCTCCACATCACTACTGAAGCTCTTTCTTCCCTATAAAAGTGGCCAATACTGCTCCCACTTACCCCCTTGGCTGGGGCACACTGCATGATTGCATGTGGTGACCAGTGACAAGTCTGGTGCTTGGCCAAAACAGTGATTAAAGATTCTCTTAATACTCTGAAGTAACACTATGTATGGAAAGGGCCTCGATTAGCTTGATTTGTGTCATCTTGGAGCTTCACAGGGTATCCTGCAAGAGTATAGAAAACTCCAGAGAGACTTGTGAACTTTAAGAACATTGAGGTTGCTGTTTCATAACTTGGCTTTATTAAATTGATACATTTAACTAACTGGCATTGATCATAAGATGATTTACATTTAATTTTCAACCTGCAATATTGGTATGGGTTTCAGACAGGGCTAAATGGTTTGGCTCTGAAGTTTGTTGTCAAAAAGACCCCAAGATTTTAGGTGTTTATCTCAATTAACATTGAAAGACCATAAAATTAGGCTACACATGTTATGAGAATTATTCTGTTCTCTTGAAATTTCTGGCTTTTAGATTTCCAGACTTGGCAGGAAATCTTTTTGGCTCCTCTGTTTCTGATTTTAGCTGTTTTCACAAAATGCAAACACATGCAAAAACATTGTAATAAACCTCAGTGTTCAGTCATGTTCAGTAAGACCTCAAAAGATGTTTGCTTTGAACTGGGTTCTAAAGATGGGCATACCTTCATGAGAATAGAAGATATCCTCTTACTCTCTATGATGTGGTTTTGCCTTTTCGGGGTCCCAAAGTAAGCTTTGTTCTGTAAGGCACATTAAATTCACTTTTTGGACTAAGAATTAACAGAGAAATTTCTTCTTATAGAATATCTGGGGCTCATCTAGTCCCCAAAGGCGCAAGGGTTTTAGGCCACGAAGGAAAACCATATTGCATCAAAGAGACTTGGAACATCATCGCAGGGCCCACACTCTGTGCCCTGTCTTAGATTTAATGAAGCATTGGAATTGTGGTTCATCAAGCTGCTGGGTCTGGTATCACTTTGTGGTTTTACCCTTACTTACTGATTGGTCTATAAAGTTTGTTCTAGGCATCAATGAAACAGATTCCTACTGGATAAATTCTCCTTGGAGTGAGAGGGACTTACTTGTTTTCGGTTCATGCTACAATCTTCTTGGGCTAAAATCCCAATGAATGAATTTGTAAACAATCATTTAAAACAAGGCTGAAGGGGTTTAGACAATGGTATAGTCTTTCCTTAGTGGAATGTGATTGCAATGATATCTTCTCCAGTCAGCTAATTTCACATGCTTTCCTAACTTTGTTTCCTTTTAAAGTCTTATCCATTTTCCCTGATAATGACTCTGCCTTCCCTAGAGAGAACTTTGACTTTGATTTCTTCTCAAAAAGAACATTTAATCTGATGTGTCTGATGATGTCTTTGTGGTAGGCAATTCAACTGGATCTTACTCCCTTCTTCCTCTGTTTTACCTTCAGTTTATTTTTGTTTACCTGTGTTTTGGGGCCATATTACAACTCAAAACAAACACAGTAAATTTTTAAAATGTCTTTCTGTACTTCATATGCATACTTAATCTAAAATATGACTTTTCCCCCATCTCTTGCTACAGAATATCCTCGATCCTGGCAATTTGAAATACTCAACATTGTTACAAAAAGTCTTTGTCTTTATGTCTTCTGATTGGATCTTCTACTATCTTTTGTATATTAAATTAGATATTTGTGCTTCTTGTAATAATCCTCATTCATTCAAGAACTGTTGTGGAGAGACTCAGGTGCCAAGCCCTGCACTAAGTACTATCAATGGTAAAGAGATAGATATGTCCACCATAAAAGAGCTTCACTGGTTGCCTTAGACTGGCCCCCCCATGGATGAGGAGTCCATGGGATCAAGGAGATATATGCATCTGGAGCCTGAGTATGTGGTAGATAATAGAATCCGAGAATCCCCTTCACTAGAGATCCCAAGTCTGCTACCTGGATCTGCACGGGCGTCTTTCCTCAGTCCATCATTCCCTACAGCTAACTCTAGGTCTGAGGAATGGGCAAGAGGCAGCTGTTATGGAGATGTGTGGACTGGCTCGGACATGCAGATAGAGATATCCACTTAATGTCCTCACAGAGCCGCTTGTGGTGGAGTGTAGGGTGTGGACGGAGGGGACAGGGAGATACAGTTAGGGGTTAGCACTCCCTTGCTGCTTTTTTCTGCCAAGTTCAGTGCAGAACTTGAAGGAATACAAGAATTCCAAATTTGAAACTGGTCTTCCACGTCTGATTGAAAGTCAAAATACAGCTTGTGTGATAGTTTGTTGGCAGTGCAGACCTTTGTCTGACCTCTTGGCCCAGGCATTGCAAGTATTAAGGTTGAGTCTGTGGAGTCGACAATGTAGGAGAGATCACTTCTACCAGTGCTGCCAGTGGGCAGGTTTTCTAACAGTAGGGAGTCAAGAGAGCACATAGCAGAGTGGGGTGAGTGCCATACCAACTTGAAGGGTGGGGAGTCTTCCTCAAACAAGTGGCATCAGAGCTGAGAACTGCCAAGTGTATTTACCAGGTGACATCAGGAAGAGGACACGGAATGTTCAAAAAAACGTCTGGAAAGAGGAAAGGAAGGACAAAGGTGGGGAAAAAAGAGACAAAGAGACAGAAGATACACTGCCTTTGGACGCTCTAGGGGTTATTCAGTATGAGTAGAGCACTGGGAGCTTCCTGAGATGAAGATGAATAGATGATCGGAATGAGGACTTGCTAAGGATGCTGTCTTACTCTCTTGCCTCAACAATTTCTCAAAGTGCTCCTTTATTAATCAATCTTCCATTTGTCCACGAATTTACTCCTGGAAACTTACTTGTATATGAAGCCATTTGATAATTTCCCATCACTGAAAGTACAAGATTCTTCTAATGAATGTAACACAAAAATAAGAAGAGATAAATGAAGAAGTAGCATCTGATTTCCTTCTTAGCTATATTATTAAACTCTTAAGTATATCCCTAATTGTTGTACCTTTCACAATATTAGGTTGTTTTTTCCTTTCATTCATTATGAACACTGTAAATAATAGTACTAATGTTTATCATCACAATGATTTATAATAATGACAGCCAGAGATTTGCCCGTCTTCTATGCTTTATAGATAGTATTTCGTTTAATTTTCATAACAACCCCTGAGGAAAATGGTGTTATTATCATTTACAGATGAGAAAATTGAAATCACGGAAGTTATATGAACTTGCCCAATGTCCATAAGCATAAGTGGCAAAACTGGAGTTGGAACATGTTTGACTCCAAAGCCTGTCTTCTTACTTGTCTAGGTGACACCTTTGTCACCTTCTGACAGTACGTAGAGTCTAGGCCAAGTCTTAGTCTAATGGCCAGCCCACATAAGCAAAAGAAATAATGTACATAATAAACACAGGTGGTGAGTGTAGACACACTACCGGAAATCACCTTTCAAAGTGTCCTAGAGACTGTAGGTAATACTTCAGAGTTAGTAATTGTAAGAATTTGAATAAATTACAACGCCTTCCATCTTCTGATTCTAAGTCACTTCTTTTATTTATTTGGAGGTCACGTCTTTTTCTTAGACAATAGATTATGCTTCTACACATTTTACTCCCATCAAGACACAACTTTACTAGTGACACCACTTATGGTATCAGCTGCCATGTTTATGACAGGCTGATGACATTCATTCATGAGGTTTGCTAATTTGGTTTAAATGTTAATTCTGCAGTTAGCACTTTCTCTAAATCACTTGTGGAATTAATTAAAAAACAGAAATTTAGGCCCCTTCAATTAAATATTTTAAGGATTAGAAGCACAATTTTGAATTTAAATGTATTTCTGTATTATATGACCCAAATTTGTTTACAAGTCAGTGAAAAATACTTTTTCTTACAAAGTTTACATTGTTCTGTAGCCTTTTAATGTGTATTAAATAATGCAAAGGTGTCTGAAATGTGAAACTGGTTTTCTTTTTTAGTTGTTGAATGAAAAAATCAGAGACATATGTTAAAAGAAACAAACACATAATTACTTGTGTCCATGCATCAGTTAGAGAAATATGTCTCCCTAAATATAAGGAAATACCTAGTAATACTGCTTATCTGAAAAATCAATCACTCTTTTAAATTAAGGAAACATGGGTCAAAAAGATGACAGACATAAAATCCTTGGTATTTCATGAGCATTGGGTATCAGTATTTTTCCATGCTCCTATCTGAGTCACAGTTCAGGAGGTTGGTCACCTTAGCCATTTAGTCATTTTGCAAAGACACAGGTTGATTTAATTTTAAAAGAATACATTACATGTTTGGTTTAAATTATGTGGCTCATATTCATATTTCACGGACCTTAGAGAATTTATACAGGTACTTTACAAATTCCAAAGCGACATCTATTGATTTTTTTTAAAGAGCTTAATGGAGGATAATTTAAAGGCCTATTTCAAAAAGTAAAAATCAAAATTGCTAACTGAGTTTTATGAGGTCAGTTTTATAATTAGATTAGTTTAAGATTAAATCAGAACAATAAGAATGTCATTTAACTACTTCTGTAGATATATCACCAATAATTGTTACCACTTTATCTAGACCAAAAGATTTGGATCAAAGGGAATAGGCATGTGATCTTGGAGATATAGCCAACAATAAATGGAGATTTGTAAAATTTCACTCTAATTTTTTAAAGTTTCACTTGGACTTTACAATTATGCCCGTAAAAGTATAGTTTAATATTTAAATATCTTTTATTGCAAGATTAAATACAAATAGTGACAATCACTTAAATAAATTGTATGGCTTAATTACTTAATATACTGAGAACCCCACCCAGGCCAAGAAATGTACTTTTTGGCCAGGTGCGGTGGCTCATGCCTGTAATCCCAGCACTTTGGGAGGCTAAGGTAGGTGGATCACCTGAGGTCGGGAGTTTGAGACTAGCCTGGCCAACATGGAGAAACCTTGTCTCTACTAAAAATACCAAAAGTTAGCCAGGTGTGATGGCATATGCCTGTAATCCCAGCTACTTGGGAGGCTGAGGCAGGAGAATCACTTGAACCTGGGAAGTGGGGGTTGCAATGAGCCAAGATCACACCACTGCACTCCAGCCTGGGTGACAGAGCAAGACTCTGTCTCACACAAAAAAAAGAAAAAAAATAGTCCTTTGCCAGACAACTAAGAAAACCCATCAGTATTCCAGTCACAACCTCTATTTCCCACTGAAAATAAAAACTATTCTTTTATAGTAATAAATTTCTTGCATTTAAAAAATAGTTATATCACCTAAATATGCATCCATTGACCCCAAAGTTAACCTTGCCAACTTTAAAAAATCCAACTCTTGCATTTGCTTGCAGTTTATCCGTTAAAGAATGAAGGACATTTGACCTGTAATACTTTCCACAGTCTGGATTTTGCTAACATCATATTCTTGGTGCAATTCAACATGCTCTTCAGTTCTTTACATTTTTCTGAAAACTATCAGGAAATGAGATAAAACTCCTCTTTGGCATGACCATTCATTCATTCATTCATTCATGCATTTATTCATAGAGTTGGGATCTCACTGTTATTCAGGCTGAAGTGCAAAGGCACGATCATAAGTCACTGTAAACTTGAACCCCAACTCCTGGGCTCAAGTGATTCTCCCACCTCATTCTCCCAAGTAGCTGGGACTACAGTCATGTGCCACCACACCTAGCTGGCATGACTATTTAATATCTGATTGTTTCTCATTTTATCATCTTAGCAGCCAGTGATACTAAATACTAACACCTATTTATTTGGTGATATTCTATTCTATAATTTCTTTTTTATTTATTAGGTGGAATACTTTTGTTAAGAAGCCTTTCCCTCATTTACCATTTGGTGAGCCAGTAATACAGTTCTGATAGGAAACTAGGGTACTTGCTTGATCTCTCTTCTTTATTTACCTGTGTTCAAGATAAGGAATGATTTCTCTATTAGCTTCTGAAGATAACCCTTATTTTTATTAAATTTATTTGATGCATCTCAACACATGGCAATCACTATAATTGCTAAGCTCAAATTGTCCCATCTTTGGCTCATGAGATCTCCTTCAAGTTCGTTTATGAGTCATTTTGCAATGCCTCGGCTAGTCTCTGATAGCTTCCTTGCTATTGGGTAGCACAGGATGTGCCAAGCTCATATTGTGTATTTCCTGCCCCACACATAGAATCAGCCA
The DNA here is from genome assembly GCA_963573385.1 of Cacajao melanocephalus. NCBI lineage: Eukaryota > Metazoa > Chordata > Mammalia > Primates > Pitheciidae > Cacajao > Cacajao melanocephalus. The sequence goes on from CAUYLG010012151.1 coordinate 12,784, forward strand.
TTTTTTGAAAATAGCTGATTTTTTAAGTCTTAGCTTATTTCTGTGAGAAATGATATTTCAAGGCAACAGTCTGGTCATCAGCGTGTCTTATTGCACCTGAGTTGGTCATTATTTCTCTCTTTTCAGTAGACAGTTAGTTCACATCAATACTTTTAATTCAAATTAGAAAATACTAAGACTTCTTTAACCACTTTTCTTGTATCTTTATCTCCTTTTTTTTCCATACCAAGAATTCTGGTTCTCAATGATAAAGTGACTCTAGAATTAGAATATCTCATAACTCATTTGTTTTATTCCATATTACATGCACAGTAGTCTCAGAATACAAATACTAATACATCTAACGATATGAATACTGAAAACAAAATATTTGCATATGCTTTAGCAATTCTCTTGCAATTTGTAAGAGTTGTGTGAAATCCACAATGTCAGAGGGTAAAGCCTCATGTTACATTCTCTTCAGATGTCACGTGGTCTTTGTGCAGGCAACTGCATGTTAATACCACCAGTTCTCATACCTAGGCATGTTGGTTTTCTAGAGCTCTTTCTGTACTAGATCACTGGGTTCACACTTTTATTTTAGTGTCTTAAGTATGTTACTTCATTCTTCTTCTAGCATAAAGCACTGCTATAAAAGTCTGATGGTAATATAAATATTTCCTCTTTAAAAATTATGTGGCCTTTTTTGTCTAGATCCTCAAAGACTTATTTTTTTAAAACGATGCAATCAATTTGCTAGAATTTATCTGGTGGTAGTTATTTTGATTCATTATTGTCAGGTATGCAGTGCAATATGTAATTTCTATTTTTAATGTCAGAAAAGTTTTCTTGAATTAAAACTTTTTGCATATATTTGTTTCCCTTGCTTTTTGTTTTCTTCCTCAGAATCTGCTATTATCCTTATATTTGGTCTCCTCTGCCTATCTTCAATGTTTGTCACTTCCCTAAGATCTTTTTTTAAAAAGAAAATCTTGTAATTTCTTTTTGATTTTTAAACTTTCCCTCTTTTTCACCGTCTAGTTTTTTTAAGGTAATATTCTGGTTTGTTTCTCCTATGGTTTTTGCTTTTAGTCTATATTTTGTTGTTTTTTTAAGAGGCCTTTTTGAGTCTTTTCATATTTTAGCATTATAAAGAGAATCATTCATAGCACTAAATTTCCAAAAAAAATACACTTATTAAATATATATTTTTCTCAGTTCAAGGTGAAAGTTATAATCAATAATTACTTACAAAACAAAGTAATCAGCAATTTCTTCAGTGAGTTTATTGCACATTCAGTAACAATATCTGTTCACCAATTTTAAAAGTGACTTAATCCTTGTATCCTACTATTTACAAACCTTATGATTTCTATCGGTTCTGTGTACATCCACAGTCAGCTAAGCTCTAAAATTTTTTCCTTCATTTATTTATTTATTTTTCATACATTTACTTTTTAACTATATTGTCAGACCCTGTTCCAGGACTTGGAAAACAAATCTTAATTAAAAACAATTTTTGCCATCCAACAACTCAGAGTTAAGTAGAAAAGATGTACAAAGTAACCAGTGAGCATGATACATGGTTTGATAAAGATAGGCATAGTCTCAAGGGAGCACATAAAGATTTGAGTGAGAGGGGCCAGAGATAGCTTTCTGACTTGAAAGACAAGGTAGAAGTACAAGAAAGAAGCTCCCAAGTAGATGGGGGACAGGGAAGAAATCTGACAAATTTGCAGAGCTGTACATAATTTGGCAAGGCAGGAGACAGAAAAAACGATGGATGAGTAGGTCAATAGAGATACACGTATTTACCAAATAATAATACCATACTTTATGGTTGCCAAAGCCTTTGAAGTTTTTAATACTCTTTCCAATTCATTATCTCATGCAAAACACAACCTTCTGGTTCTATTGTCAATAGCTCATAGCTGAAGAAACTCAGCTTCAGAAGAAAAGTTGTAACTCTCTAATATCTCATGGCTAATAAGTTGCTGTGTTGACACATTAAAGAGTTCTAGAAAGAATGAATTAATACTATTTTTTGTACATGATAATAGTGAAATATTATTTATTGATATAATAATCAACAAATATTAGAGAACATACATCACTGGTGCAACGACTAGTTCAATGTTAAATGGATCTTTCTAAAGTCAACTGACCAATAATATGTACTTTATTTCTAAGTCCATGCATTCATTCTTACAGTCACATTCTCTCCTTCTGTCCGTTTTCTTGTTCAGCATCCACTGATAAAAGTCACCACTCTTCCAAATATGGAGCCCCTTTTTCCTGGCTTTGCCCTCCCACTTTTTCACATGGGAGTGAAGAAAAGAGAAAAATTGTAACGGCTTTTTTTTTTCAGCTAATAGTCACTTTTCAGAAAATAGGAAAGAACACTAAAATGCCTGAAGTCATTTAAAATTTAACATTCTTAGTGTTAATTTGTAGTCCTTAGTCACACAGTTGCACCTTCGTATTTTCATCCTTTTAAGGACAAGGCATTAACCACTAAAGGAACTGTTTCACATAAAAAACTTGGAAAAAATGATATTGCAGAGTGAATCATAACATTTTATCTTTAAATGCCATTGTGTTTTTGTCCTTAGCAATGCTCAAGTTATCAAGTATATTCTCTACCAGTCAAAGGGGTCATTTTCAGAGAAAGGTGGTCTTTACTGATGTTATATTTATTCCGAAGATTGTGGGCAAATTTTCAGAAAAATTGTAAACAATATGAAAAGACATTGGGGGTAACGAAACAGAAACAGCATCTGGCATATATATAGGTCTGAAAACAGACATAACAATTTATTGGATACATCAATAATTCAGACTTGAGCTTTCCAAAATTTTTTGAGTTTCTAAATCATTGTACCTAGTTTTTTCATTAATTGGAAATAAATCACTGCCTGTTCTTTTGGACACGAATAGTAGTTTCTGCCTGCAGAGGTTGTCGAGTTCAAAATGCTAAATTTCGATCTCTTCATCATCTATCGTAAATTTGGTAACTCTGTGTAATAATGTAGTTAGAAAACACAACATGTGACCATCATGTTAGCAGCTGCATTACAGAAGATTATAGTATGAAATTAGGAAGTGATATATGATGTTGATATCTCCCTATCTGAAAATACAGCACACATTTCAGTGCATGGTATAATTGGTGCTCTTCACTGTAATGCTTGTGATTTCACATATTTCCACTGTTGTGTCTGGGCCCTTACCCCAAATTTTCCCTCTTCCTAATATGAGTCTTCCTCCATAAGGAGCTCCTTTATCTGGACTAATGACTAAGACTTCAGGACTAAACAATAACAACAACAACAACAATATATATTATATATAATATCTATATAAAAAATATCTATATAGTATACATATTATAGATATATATATTTGCTCAGGCACTACTCTTTCCACTTCGTCTCCTTCATCACATGTGTGCAGAGGCTACAACAGTTCTCAGCACGTGTGAGTGCTCAATACATGATTGTTAAAAAAAATGAAAGATGAGATGCTTTTCCTCTTACTTTTTCCCATAGTATCTTGATCTTACTGGTAGCAAATAACTTTTGCTTTGTATTCTAATCACTTGTACATGTTTTTTCAAGTAAACTCTTTATAGTAGTGATTAACTGTTGTTCAGCTCTTTGTCCCAACACCTAACACAGTATATGGCACACAAGTGCTTAATAAAAACCTGTAGAAAAAATGATGGGTGAAGTTTTATGGGTCCCTTGGGTTTAGAAATGCCCTGGCCATTTATATTGAGCTCTCATTCTTCCATGGGTTCCACATACCTCAGGTAGTTCTTAAGAGGGTGCTCTGTAGGTTAGAATTATTATTTCATTTCCTTGGAAAAAGATGAGAAGAAAAATTACGCTGGTAGAGGTAGGGTTCTCATGGAATTTTTTAAAGAAAATTAACTTCAGAGGTCTTAGACATATAATGTTTGTGAATAAATGTACCCGACAGGCAAGTGCCGGTCTGTTTGCATTTTGTCTAAGGATTAGTAAAAGATAAGCAGAAAATACTCATTGATTGAAGCAAGAGAAGCATGGTATAACAATGGCAATGGATTGAGGACAGTGTGGGTCTAGTCCTCCTTCACTCTCTACGATTTTCCATCTCACTGAGAATGTTTCCTTAACTATAAAATAGCCAGGGGAATGACAAGAGCCTGCATCTCTGACAGCCATCATCCCATGCCATATGTAAAGCAGTAATCACATCAGCCTCTTTGTCCCCTTTTCTCTGAGTTTACAATATATTAATATTTTCTAATTTTCCTTTAAACACTTATCTCGACAGTGATTGTATTAAATATTCACAATAAGTGAAACCACATTTCAGGAAATATCTTTCCTTGTTTCTTTTTTTTCTAAGACATAATTTCCATGTGTTCTTTCCTTTTCCTCCTTCACATGCCCCTGCCTGCCTCTCCTTGTATCCTCTCTCCCCTCTTTGTTTTTCAAGGGAAATTGCATTATGGCATTTTTTCATTCATTCCCAGGTAATTACCAAAATGTTATGTTGTTAGAATGACTTGATATTTAAAATGTCAATTCTTTAAAATTAAGAAAAGGACAACAGAAACTGATAGCTTTGTGCTTTGAAGGGGATTTTATTTCATCAGCATTCCCAGCGAGAGTAAGAAGGGAATGCTGGCATTTCACTGGTCTGGTGTTGGAAATGGGGAACCTGAGATAGATGTATTGGATCAAGCCTCTTGACTGGGGCCATCTCTTCTGACCGTATGAATCAGAGATCCTGATGCCTTATTCTTTGCTTTGTCCACTTGGCCTTGTACCACACTTGCATTCTTCAAAATGTTAGTTTCCTCTGTATTTTCCTCCAAGAGTCTTTATTTTATTTATTTTATTTATTGAGACAGAGTCTCACTCTGTCACCAGGCGCCAGGCTGGAGTGCAGTGGAACGATCTTAGCTCACTGCAACTTCCACCTCCCAAGGTTCAAACAATTCTCCTGCCTCAGCCTCCTGAGTAGCTGGGATTATAGGCATACTACCATGCCCGGCTAATTTTTGTATTTTTAGTAGTGATGGGGTTTCACCACGTTGGCCAGGCTGGTCTCGAACCCTTGACCTCAAGTGATTTGCCCGCCTCAGCCTCCCAAAGTGCTGGGATTACAGGCATGAACCACTGCACCAGCCCCTCCGAGAGTCTCTTACTTTATGCTCCTCATTCATTGGTGTCACCCGTTTCATGAATGGCAGTACACCAAACTCTGGTTGTATGGCCCTTGAAACAAATGGTATTGTGTAGGTTCCTCCTTTTCTGAGGTGTAGATATGACACTGATGCTGAGGAAAGAAGCAAGGCTGTCAAGAAGCTTGCTTTATTTATATTCGATCGTTAAGAAAACCTACAGTCATCACCAAGTCTTAGCAGAAGACTGCAAATGTCTAGACAAATGGGAAAAAACATACACTCCAGCTGCAAGGAAACACATTGCCTTCTTCAGTGAGCTCCCAGAAACTGCTCTCCACCATCCTCTCACTGTTAGCCCTCAAATGTGCAGAGGCCAACCAGGCCAGCCTCCCACGCTGGCTGCTCCAGAAAGCACATCTGTAACTTCAAGCAATTTGCCACATTGTCCTCTTACCCGTAACCACCCAGGCAAAGGAGAAAGGATGATTAGTACACAAAGGACTGGTTCTGTCATGGAAGAGCCACATGGGAACAGCCCATAGCATTCCTAGATTAGTTGTCTGAATGAGGGGGAGACAGTGTGGCAAGTTCGCCTCTAAGAAACAGTTTATCTGAAGTAAGTTCTCAGCTTTCTCTGTGTGCTTTGAGTTAATATTCCTCACAGTTTGAGAGATTTATATGAACTTAATCTTTCCCAATACTTTATGCTTTAAACAAATAGAACTGTCTCATTTCTTTCACTGTCTTATCTACTGAAAATCCTGCAAGCTTGGAAGCATTTGGAAACATTTGGAAACATTTAAACTATGGCATATTAATGTTTTGTTAGTGGAAATATGATTTAGAAAGAAATATTACCACCTTTGTGATTTAACCTGTGATTTCTAAGGTGTGGGGAATACCAGCATTTTATTTCTGGCTCAATTTTTGTTTTGACATGAGCATGCCTCCTCGCCTCCTCCCCAAGTGCTTGCAAGAATACATCACAATTTTTTTAAAAAATTAAAATGAATTTAATTTTGTATGTTTTAAATTGTTGTATTTCAGTGACATAGATAAGTGTTTGACTAGGCCGGGTGGGTGGCTCACACTTGTAATTCCAGAAGCTTGGGAGGCCAAGGCAGGCAGATTACCTGAAGTAAAGAGTTCAAGACCACCCTGGCCAAAGTGATGAAACCCTGTCTCCACTAAAAATATAAAATAAAATAAATTAGCTGGGCGTAGTGGCGCATGTCTGTAGTCCTAGTTACTTGGGAGCCTGAGGCAGGAGAATCACTTGAACCCAGAGGCGGAGGTTGCAGTGAGCATAGAAAAAAAAGAGTGCTACACTAGAATCCTGTCCAAGCAATGCTTTCCCTTGCTCCTTGACTTAGGGCACGTCACTGTACCCCTCTTGGCTTCAATTTCCCTAAGTATCAAATTAGCCTGAGGTTGTCTTGCCCTCAGTGAGATACTATGTGTGTTGGTCCTTGGAAAGTTAAAAAGATTCTGTTGAAACAATGTAAGCTTTTAGCACATTTATTTAATTATCTTTTAAACACATATGGTGTCCTAGAATCTATCATTTCATGGTATTTCAGAATTTGTTTTCAAATGTCTCTCGTCATGGAGTATAAAAAAGTAAAACTTATCCAAAGTACCAAGTTGTTTGACAATTTTGACCACCAATGTTTAGATGACTTTGGGATATATGTTTAATTTGATTTTATAAATTTCAGTGATTTGAATCTGTGATTACTAGTGCTCAGTGAAGTGGTAGTAAAGACACAAATGATGGAGAATTTACTAAGAAAGACTTAATGTAAAGACTAGATATAAAGGTCAATGGTCTGTTCGCTATCTAAAAAAATATTTTAAAGTCCATATACTGGGTCTTCACACAAATTTATAGATACGGAATCTGTGTCTTCTTTTCTTAATCTAATTATAAGACTATATTTATAACATTAATAACAGAAAATGTTATTCAATTTGTTTAGCATTCTGTTCCAAGATTTAGTTATTTACTCTAGCTGCTCATTTGTTAGCATGAATTAAGATCAACATGAGATCATGTTTTTTGCAGGGACATGGATGGAGCTGGAAACCATTATCCTCAGCAAACTAACACATGAACAGAAAACCAAACATGACATGTTCTCACTCATAAGTGGGAACTGAACAATGAGAATACATGGGACTAGGGAGGGGAATAACAGACCCTGGGACCTGTTGGTGGGGTGGAGTAAGGGAGAGCGTCAGGATGAATATGCATGCAAGGCTTAATACATAGGTGATGAGTTGATAGGTGCAGCAAACCATCACGGCTTACGTTTACCTATGTAACAAACCTGCACATCCTGCACATGTACCCTGAAACTTAAATAAAATATATTTTAAAAAGATCCACTTGAAAGATATATTGTTGTTTTGCAAAAAATCTTATCTTTTTCAAAGAGTAAGAAGTTGGCAAACTAACAATCCCACAAGTATCAACTGAGAAGGTGGGAGAATAGCAATTATTTAGTGTTGTTTTCAGATCTCACTCTCCATGATTCTTTCATTCTTTTTCTCTCCTTCTCCTGACGTTTTCAACCTCTTTTCCTCTTTACCTCTAGGGAGAAGCCTCCAGTGGAGGAGGATACTCACTGAAAAACTACATGGAAGAAGTGAGTTTTAAGGTTGTCTTCTAATATAGTCTGAAGTCAGTCTATGATACAGGATGAATTACTCACTTGGGCTTTCTCCATCTACCTGTAGGGTTTCTAGTCTGTATGTGTTGAATGGTCATGTCCACAAAAAAAAGATAATAAGTAATATGTTAGCAAAATTGTTTTTGGTCCTCATTGGTAGAGAGATACTGCGTATCATTGCAGTGATCCTGAACATGAAGGTAAAACTGCACAAACCTGGTACTAATATATAGTTTTCCTACACAAACATTTGTTGATATCCAAATAAATGAGAATCATATGGTTTACACTGGGGTGTGCACCAAAAAAAAGACACAACCATTGTTCTTATTAAAAGAACAATGTATACCAGGTATGCATCCATTCATGGCACAAATGGTCATCAGGGATGATATTCATGCATGCCATTATTCAAAGGGCTATCCCAACAATTAATATATGGTAGATTTCACTTGGAAACTTTTTTGACTTCTGGATTTATTATTTTTGGAGATATCCAAGGGTGTTCTGTGTCATGGAACTTTGGACTGATGGCAAATTATTTGGGAACTCTCAGAGAAACCAGTGGGCATAGTCCATAAAACTTGGTCTGAAGCCAGACCACCATGGCACTAAATTAGCTATCTGAATCCACTGCAGGTGGAGGGAACTGGGAAACAGTTTTGTGATACCACACAGCACACAGGTACTACAAATTTAATTTGACTATTACTTCTCCACAGGACAGAATCTATTTTTCAAAATATTCTTACATGTATGAGTCCATTTAAAAACCATTATAAGTGTCCTCCTGAATGTGCTATGTAGTATAGGCCACGTATTCAGAACAGTGTACCCATACTTGAACTCTCACTTGCTTCCAGATATCACTTGGAGAGGAAAATCAGAGTGCTTAGCACCCCTTTAAGGCTCTAACCTCTCTGGTTTGTACACTTGTTTGAACGTGGTTATGGCTTTGCCAAAGGCACATGGAGAAGGAATAACAAAAGGAAAGAAAAGACTGTAAATTAGTATGGAAAGCTATATAGAGATTTCTCAAGAAACTAAAAATAGAACTACTATATGATCCAGCAATTCCACTGCTAGGTATATATCCAAAGGAAATGAAGTCAGTATTGAAGAGGTATCTGCACTCCCATGTTTATTGTGGCAGTATTCACAATAGCCAAATATGGAATCAACCTAAATGCCTATTAATTGATGAATGGAAAAGAAAATGTGGTTTATATACACAATGGAATATGATTCAACCATAAAAAAAAATGAAATCCTGTCATTTGCAGCAACATGGATGGAACTGGAGGTCATTATCTGAAGTGAAATAAGCCAAGTACAGAAAGACAAATGTTGCATGTTCTCATTTACATGTGGAAACTTAAAAAGTGGATCTTGTGAAGATGGAGAGTAGATTGGTGGTTACCAGAGGCCTGGAAGGGTAGTGAGGAGGGAAGGATGAAGAAAGGTTGATGATTGTATGTAAACATACAAAAGAAATAAGACCTAGTGTTACATCAGTAGGCTGACTATAATTTATAATAATCTATTGTATATTTCAGAATAGGTAGAAGAAAACATTTTGAATGTTTCTAGCATAAAGAGAAGACAAATATTTAAGGTGAAGGATATCCCAATTACACTACAATGATCTTTATAAATTATATGAATGTTATATGAATGTATTAAATTATCACATGTACTCCATATATATATATATATATATATACATTTATTGTCTATCAATTAAAAATTAAATGAAGAAAAAGCCTCAAAAAAAGAAGTTACTAGATAGATTTTCCAAGTTTAGACTAGAAAAGTCAAAATATATGGGGCAAAAAAATTGGAGGGTTGGAACACTAATTCTAAATTTCAATTTAATAAAGTTGATGCAGAAATTGAATGGAATACATTAAAACAAATAATGTTGTCCAAGAGGAGGAAGAGGCAATGTTCAAGGTACACAGCAATAAAACTGCATAAAAGGATTTCGTGTTTGCCCAAGCTCTTGATTCAGCCATTCCCCATTTAACAGTGGATCTATGGGTGATGGGCCACCTCCACAAGAGTGATGCTTGATGCATCTTGTAATATGTCCTGTCTAGATCTAATCCCACGTTCCTTCCTGGAAAGCACTGAGGTGCTGGGCCAAGACATGGGCTGCCTACTGATGATAGAACTTTAGAATAAGTCTTCTAATTTTGTAGTTCTTATCCAAGAAAAATAGGATTATTTTCCACATAATTTCCAATGCGCAATGTAAATGTACGTGTTGTACACAAGTGTAAATGCTCAACGTGGCAAGAAGGTTGAGAATTTGTGCCTTTTCACTTAAAGACTTAAAGTACTTAAAGGCTATTACTCTTCAGCCTGTGGCCCTCTGACTACAACACTGCCATCATCGGGGGCTCGTAAGAAATACAAAATCTTGGGGCTCAGCCCAGACCCAAATAATCAAAATCAGCATCCTAACATGATCTCCATTTGATTCATCAGCATCTTAAATACCGAGAAGCTCTGCCAGAAAGTGTCTTTGCCAACTTTCTTTCTAGGGAGTAACTGCATACATCATAAAAAATCCTAATTTTGCTAAAATTTCCTATTTCATATAAAATAGGTAAAGAGAAAACCTTTAGTTATAGGTTTATATCTTGCTTATTCATCTACTCTCAATAATAACTTTTTGTCTGAAATAAAATATATAAAACCTCTCCAGTTTATGAGATCCATTACTGACTTTCAGTTTGAGTTTTGCAAAACATTTGAACTGTCTTTCTTAGGGGTTCATTTATTATTGGCTTATACTTAGATTTTAGCTCTTTCTTTTTTGAAACAAAGTTTTGCTCTTGTTGCCCAGGCTGGAGCGCAAGGGCACCATCTCACCTCACTACAACTTCCACCTCCCGGGTTCAAGCTATTCTCCTGCCTTAGCCTCTCGAGTAGCTGGGATTACAGGTGTGCGTCACCATGCATAGCTAATTCTGTATTTTTAGTAGAGACAGGATTTCTCCGTGTTGGTCAGGCTGGTCTTGAACTTCTGACCTCAGGTGATCAGCCCGCCTCGTCTTCCCAAGGTGCTGGGATTACAAGCATGAGCCACTGGGCCCGGCCATTTTTAGATCTTTCTGAAGCCAACCAGATGACCATTCTTTACAGTAAAACTGCAAGATCCTAATTAGTAAACTGTTAACTTATTAATAGATGACTTTTCTTGCAGACAGTCCATTTATTTATTAGAAAATATGTATGTACTTAAACTCTTCTCCATTGAGAACATGTTTAGAATGTGAGCTAGAAGATGGTAGTCTTTTGTCTTTTCTCACTTAGGCTTTTATTTCACTTTTTTTTCCTTCATGTTAGTAGAATCAGCAAACAATAAAAAACAGTATTTATAAATGTTAGAAGCATTGACACTAAAACTGAGCTAGCAAACATTTGCTTTTATTTAGTACACAATAAAGCTCAAATAAACCATAGTGTTTATATTTTTAATATATTTAACATTTCTTACTAAAGTTTGAACAGCTCTTTGCAGATCAAAGTCTCTTTTTTTCATCTAGTTTTATAATGAGACAGAATCATAACCATATGAAATTAGACAATTTTGTTTAGATCTGAATGAAAACTACAGAGATGATATGGTCTTCTCTAAGAGTAAAGCTAAAATGGAGCTTTTATTCTACATGTTCTATTTTTTAATGTATTTTTTTGCTAAGATTTATAGTTTTGACCAAATAAAAAATGAAATAGTTTATAACTGCCTACATTTCTTTGTCCTCAAAATAGCTCTGGTAATTACATTTTTAAAAATATTACAAGCTCTTTACATCTAAGACACTGGATAAATCAAGGTGGGAATAATTTTACTCATAGAAATCTTAGTTTTTGGATCATATTAACTAACATTAACATTTAAAACTGTATAATTTAAAATAGCTTATCAAATTCAAGTACTTCCAAATCTTGATTATCATAATTTTTGTACAGAAGTTAATCAATTTAAAATATCACATTACTAGGACAGGCTGATGGCTCATGCCTGTAATCTTAGAATTTGGGGAGGTCGAGGCAGGAGGATTGCTAGAGGCCAGGAATTCAAAACTAGCCTGGGCAACATAGTGAAACTCTGTCTTTAAAAAAATTTTAAAAATTGTCAGGCATAGTGCAAATACCTATAGTCTCAGCTCTTCAGGAGGCTGAGGCAGGAGGATTGCTTGAGCCCAGGAGTTTGAGGCTGCATTGAGCTATAATCTTCCCACTGTACTTCAGCCTGGGTGGTAGGTTAAGATCCTGTCTCTGAAACCACACACACACACACACACACACACACACACACACACACACACTAACGCCCCAGATGAATAATTGGAACGCAGCATAGCATACTGGTTAAAAATCTCCTACTCATTAGTGAAATGTAGTAATTTAAATATATATGCATCAAGTAAGTATTGTCAATTTAAATGATTAAGAAGCCATAAATAACTAGACTGAAATCAGTGATTTCATTGGAGGTTCCTCACATCCTTAGGAAGTTAGTTGGTGAGGGCCAGAAGGCAACATGCATGGGAGTATGAACTTACTGGCAGTATGGCAGCTTCACAATCTCTCAGGGTGTCAGACAGAATTAAAAGCACTTGCACCACGCAGGTCTTTTCAAATCTGTTGAGGCTGGATTTGTCAGATGTGTCATCTGAACCAGAAGGGGGGTCAATTTTATGCAACCAAATATCCTAGAATCACTTTGCATGCCAGTTTTGGCCTGCTTGTCTTGTTTCTCCTGTGCGGTATTCTGTGATCTGTGATATAAAGAAGTTTCAATTCTACTTCTGATGGAGAGTGTATGACATTATTCCCTATAATCAATAAGAGAAAATTTACTTTTTATCATTCATGAAGGTTTACTTTTTAAAAATTCAAATAATTATTATTAACTATCATAGTTTTATTTCACTTAAAAAACTAGAAACAAGGATCTTTTTTCAGTAAAATCCTATTTTGTGATTTACATTCATTAAGAACAGAGACATGCTAAATCATAATTTTTTAAAAAGCTGTAATCATGGCACTCATACAGATGTAAGATCAAGACATGCCAAAGATTTATTTAACTGATAAATGAATGAGAGAACAGGTAAAGTGTTCCCCTCAGTTCAAAGAAGAATTCAACCCTTACTTACATAGTCATAAAAGAATGCTGAAATGACATTATAAATAGAAAAACTGGCAAATTTAATCACTATCCGTAGAATAACAATCTATTGCATTCCAAATTTCACTTATATGGACAAGAAGCATTTGCACTGCTATCATTTTCTATAAATTCCATAGTTGTAAAATAGCTAAAGTCAATGAAAGTCCCAGAGTTTCTGTAAAATCAGATAACTGGAAGGGCATGTTCAAAAAATGACTTGTTTTACATTGATAGACCCAATTATCTTTTGGTTTTTTTCCTAAGTCTTTTACAAATTCATACTACAATTTCCTTGGAAAGAAAAGCCACCAAGTGGAATGAGTTGAAGAAGAAGATGAAGTACAATCCAATGTACAGTGTAGGATAGCAAATTAGTCATGTAAAATTATTTAAGTATTTTGCATTTACTTTGTAATGTTTTTCACAACCTACCATATTTTTCTGTTATTACTCCCACTCTCTTCTTTTCCCAGATCCTATTAATTTATACTAATAGCTCCTAATCTTAACTAATTTTTACAATTCCCAAAAATAAATGAGTTCATAAGTATAATTCACTTAAAAATTGTGGATTTTGGCCCAGTTCATGCCTGTAATCCCAGAACCTTGGGAGGCTGATGTGGGCAGATTGCTTGAGTCCAGGAGTTGGAGATCAGACTGGGCAACATGGTGAAACCCCGTCTCTAAACATACACACACACCGCACATGGATTTCAGTCTGATAGCATGAACCATTTCATTAAAAAATGCAAAATGAAAGTTATTTACAAACTTTACAAATTTAGCTGTGTATGTTATATAAAGGGAATTTCATTTTAATGGAAATGATTTCTAATGGAAGGATTAATTCTTTGTCAGTGGAAGCAGTCCATTAAATGTCTCCAGAGTAGAGTGTGATTTTGTTTTGTTTTATATGTACTATGCTACAGGGAACCTTATTTTATATGGATTCCATGGTTATAGAAGTAAAATTGAAGTGATTAAACCATCTTGAAAGACAGAAACTGATGTTTTGTGCATTACTGACATTCTTACACCAAATGAAAAGAAATACTTAGTTGATTCAGAATTAAAGTAGCCAAAATGGTAGACGTTTGAGCAAAGGAGCAAATTTTTCTTGAAATACACTGAACTTTCAGTCCACATGTGATAAATCACTGATTGGTTGCATTTAGAAGGTCTAAAAATAAGCTTTTCATGTGGATCTGCAATGCTGCTCAAGTTTGTAAAGCTCTTATTATGCTAGTAGATAGAATGATATATTGATTCAGAGCTAGCAACCATTTCCATGTGATAAATATCACTATTCCCACCATTCCTAGTCCCTGTACATTTGCTATAATTATGGTGAAAGTGTCTTAGAAAAAGAATGAATAGCATTTCTTCTAAAAGTAACACAAAGAAGTTGCTCTTGGGAATATGAAAAAGTGTGTACTGCACTCAGATACAGTTTAATATTCTTGTGGAAAATGTATGTTTGAATAAGTTGGCAAAGGGGAACATGTCAGCTCTTGTATTTAAAAATGTTCAAGATTTTAGCTCCTTGACCCCATCAAAAAGAATTATATGTAGCCTTATTGGCTGAGCTTTAGACATACATAGTGCTGCCTGTTGGCATTGATAAAGTGAACAGGTGCATTATATTACTAGTTCTATTCCAGGGAAAACCAAAGTAAAACATTTAAATCATCTATTAACAGTGATATTTGTACTATCTTTATGACTCCAATAATTCATTATTTTAAAGTTCTTCCCAAACTAGGTATTTACCAAGCTAATGTTCCATTTGTACTTTATGCAATTTGCAGTAAATAGAGAATAGTTGAATGATGGTTATCTGTTCAGAAGCAAAGCCATTAAAACCACAAAACAATCAGTAGTATTGCTTAATATTCTGAACCATTGTGGGAAAATAATAACACAATTGACTTACAAGTCATGTCTTTTTCGTGAAAACAAATTTTAATATTTTAATAAAAAAGCTAAATAACCAAAATATTTTTAAATTAAAAACATTTTTTTCATGATCCCTTTAAATTTTTCTCTTTTAGGGGTATCACTTCGCAATTTCATTTTCCCCTACATATCCAAAAGGTCTATTTTTCATATTTCTTCTTTGAACATCAGAGACTGTGTTCCATTTTTTTTAAGCTGCAGCAATGTGATTTTCCTTTCTGTTACATAAACATTTCTGAAATTTTACTTCTACTATATTCTATATGGTTATGGAGTTTTAAATCTATAATTTCTTACATTTATGCTATTTTTTGGTATAGCTCTGCAAGACCAAATTTCATAATTAATAATTTTTTAAAAAAACAAGTTAAATTCTTACAATAAACATTCATTTATACCTAAATGGTATATTCCAAGAGTGAGTATCTTTTTTTTTTTTGCCTGACTTTCCCTGCAATAGTCCATCAAGTGCCTCTCGCATTCTGCTATCTAACAAAACCCAGACCTAGATAGACAGTACTTACGAAGTACAAGAGATCATCTAATCCAGTAACTACCCCATTCTATCCCAAAAGAGAATTTAACATGCCTTAGATTCACCAGGATAAAAAGCTGTGCCTTCTGACCCCTGGGCAATGAGTTTCCACTGTGAAGTCCATGTCTCATATGATAGGAATTTAAGTTTTAATCCAATTAACAGACCATTTTCAAGAGCTGCTGGTGCTAAAAACCTTGTGCTTTTATTTTTAAAATGAAAATCAATTTTGAGGCTGGGCGTGGTGGCTCATGCCTGTAATCCCAGCATTTTGGGAGGCAGAGGCAGGAGGATGGCTTAAGCCCAGGAGTTGAAGACCAGTCTGGGCAACAAACAGAGACCCTGTCTCTACAAGGAGTTAAAGAGAAAAGCTTTCCTGGTGGCACATGCCTGTGGTCCCAGCACGTGCTGGGACTCTTCCAGTCCTAAGAGGGAAGAACGGCTTGAGCCCAGGTGGTCAAGGCTGCAGTGAGCCTTGTTTGTGTCATTGCACTCCAGCCTGGGGCAATAGAGTGAGACCATGTCTCGAAAACAGAAACAAAGACAAAAGAAGAAAAGAAAATTACTTTTGAGATCTGGTTTTCCTGTCTTTTGTAAAATGAAAACCTTGGGGCCCCGAAATTACTAAACTAACGGGAGAATTCAAGCTGGGGAACTGCTCAAGGAAACTCTGCCTCCCATTCTGTTCAAAGCCATCGCGTTGCTCACTGAAATAGAAGCACATCGGATTGCCTCCTTTGGAAAACCCTATCAGAAACTCAAAAGAATGCAACTATTTGTCTCTCACCTACCTGAGACCTGGAAGCCCTGTCCCTGTTTCAAGCTGGAGCTGTCCCCACTTTTCTGGAAGGAACCGATGTACTTCTTACATGTGTTGATTGATATCTCATGTCTCCCAAAAATGTATAAAACCAAGCTATGCCCCCACCACTTTGGGCACATGTCATCAGGATTTCCTGAGGCTGGGTCATGGGTGTACATCCTCAACCTTGACAAAATAAACTCTCTAAATCATTTCAAGTATTTGTGGTACACATGTTACGTTGTAAACATAAACTTTTTTAGAACAGTTTTTGATGTACAGAATTATTAGAAAGATAATACAGAAAGTTGCTGTACCTCTTACTCAGTGTTAACTATTACTGGTGCTTTATGTTAGTATGGGGCACTGGTTCCAGTTAACAGGCCAACATTGACATATTATTAGTAACTAAATCTGTACTGTGTGCAGCTTTGCACACGTTTTCCCTGTCATTTTCTTTTCCATAATCACATCCAGGATCCACCTTACATTTAGTCATTGTGTCTCCTTAGGCTTTTCTTGGTTGTGACCCCTTCTCACAACCAAGCTTTCCCTGTGTTTAAAGACCATAATCATTTGTCGAGAGTACCCCTCAGATAATTTGCAAATTATCCCTCAGTTGATGTTTGTGTGATATTTTCCTCAAAATTAGATTGGGCTAATGTGCTTTTAGGAGGAAGACCATGGAGGTAAAATCCAAAGTTCATCACATCCTGTCAAGGGTACATCCTATAATATGCTTTATTGCTATTGATGTTGACCTTGGTCACCTGACTGGAGATAGGGTTTGTCAGGTTTCTCCACTGTAAAGTTATTTTTATTATTTTCCTATCGATATTGAACTATCTGAGAGAAAGTCACTAAACGCAGCCCACACTTAAAAAGTGGGAAGTTGTTCTCTACCTCCTTAAGGATGGAGAAGCTACATAAATTATTTGAAATGTTTCTGTATACATATTTGTGTATTTTCATCCATTTATTTATTTAACATTTATTTTTATCCATATGGACTTAAAGATATTTATTGCATATTTTGGATAATGACCCAATACTGCCTTATTTATTTTGTTGCTCAAATTGTTCTAGCTTTGGCTACTGACAGCTTATCTTTTTGACATACTTCCATCATTGCGTGTGTGTGTGTGTGTGTGTGTGTGTGTGTGTGTTTACTTTCTCACTTTTTGGCACTACTAGATGCTCCAGCTTATCTTGTACATTTCCTCCCTCAGTCCTAAGTAGTCCAATCATTTATCCAGAAACCCTGGTTCTTTCATTGGAGAATGATTTTAGAAACCAAGACTGGGGTGGTAGGTGTGTTAATTGCTGCCGAGTGTCATTGCTTATAAGTATTCTCAGCTGCCAGAATAGAGAAATATATATGTCTATAATAACATATATATATGTGTTCAAATATATGTGTGTGTGTGTGTGTGTGTGTGTGTGTGTGTGTGTGTGTCTGTGTGTGTATGAATATGGGCCAGGCATGGTTGCTCACACCTGTAATCTCAGCTACTTGGGAGGCTGAGGTGGGAGGATCACTTAGGTCCTGGAGGTTGAGGCTGCAGTGAGTCATTATCTCACAACTACACTCCAGCCTAGGCAACAAAGTGAGACTCTGTCTCAGAAAAAAAAGGAAATAAATTAATAAACAGAAATATATATCAACATTTCTGTGTGTAGCCATCTGTGTACATAGGAAGGTAAACATGAGTTCATACTGATATCTTCAACTCTAATACATTATGCATGGATTATTCTAGCCTCTTTCCCCTGCTTATCGGTAAATTGCCACACCAGCAGTGAGAAACCTGGCTCCCATCATCCATTTACTTTACTGTTCATTTCCAGAGTACATATATAGTGGTTTCAGAATTGTTAACCTGTACACCCACGGAAAGCAAGTTTATCAACTAGAGTACAGTGCATACGCATAGCTCCTTTAGCTTGTGATCTTACAAACTGCACTCATTTTCAAAGTTAGTTAGGTCAGCACCTTATTTCCTCCCCCTTCAGTGAGGTGGTTTCATACATCTATAGCACATTTATGGGTTTTTTTGGTATATTGCCTTTCATTTTGGGATTCCTCAACTTCCTAATTGCTTTTTTTCATTTACATACATTAAAGTTTATGCTGTGGTATAAAATTCAATGGCTTTTGACAAATGCTTAATGTCTTGCATTTGCCATGATAAATCACATAGAATAGTTTTACTGCCCTAAAATATTCCCTGTGCTTCAAATAAGCAACCCACCCTCCACTTCCAAACTTCTGAAAATTGTGCTTTCTTGAAACTCTAGATTGGGGCTAAATGTCTCCAGAATTTGACATCAAAATGAAAGGCATGGGAGATAGAATATTTCTCTCATAAAGGAACTGTTTTAAACAAAGTGGACATTTAATGAATGGTGGTGTCATGTTTCTTAAATATCCAAGGGTTGTGGAACTTTATTTTTACCTTGTTAGTATTTGTCTGAATAAAAATAAAGTGTAGTATCTCATGTTGGAGAAAAATATAATTGAAAGAGGTAGACATGATGAATGAATTTGAGAGATAAAGAGTGAACTGACAGATCATATTGACTTTATGTTTCTAATTTTCAAAATACGATTGAAAACATTTTCTTGGGTCATAGCTCAATAAATTTAAAGTTGTTACTTATTTTGTTCTAGAGAAGAACCATCTTTCCTTTCCCCTCTCCTTCCTTTTTACCCTTCATCCTCTCCTTTCTTATCTTCTTTACTTCCTCCTACATAAATGTTTACCCAGTAAGTCCCTTTTTTGTGCAAGGCATATAATAGATGCTAGGAATGCATAGGTGAAAAAAGTTATCCATGACCTCAAGGACCTTTCTTATTACTTTTGAGGAAGGAAGAGATGAAAGTATAATCATTACATGGTAATTATTCTATTGGTGTAATAGGCACATAAAGGAGTAGAGGAGTAACTCTGCCTTGGAGGATCAGGGAAGACTTCCAGTAGAAGTGAAGTGACCCCAGAGCCTTAGAGGAGGAGTGTTAATGTTTAAGACAGATAAAGAAATGCAATGCAGAGCTACTAGTTAATTATAGCTGGAGTGGTCCAGGTGGGATTGAGAGACTGGTGCGATAGATCCATACATTAGACAAGTATGGATCATGAAGGGCTTTGAGCTTAAATCTTACCCAGGGAATCATGAATAAAGCCACTGAAAAATTATAAGCAAGGTAGTAATTACATCATAGGGCATCTTAAAAAGCGTGCTCTGGCAGGTGACTGGTGAGAGAACTAGACAAGATATGAAACATGATGCTGGAAAGCTTCCCAGATGGCTATTACTACAGTCAGGGTGGGAGATAATGAAGGTCTGCTTTAGTTCAATGACAGAAGGGAAAGAGCAGCAAGGAAGTATATGAGAAATATGTTAACAAACATTAGAAAGTAAGAAGAGGAAAAAGGCAGGGAAGTAACACTAGAGAATAAAATCGAAGGTGTTCTCTATATCCCACTCATCTTCATTCTCATTAAAGGGAATTTGAAACCTTGATGGCAAAGAAGCACATTTTATGCAATTTTATATTGAATATTTCATAATTATGTTTCTAAGAATGAGTGTCAACACTTCCATAAAAATATCAATTCATGAGGAGCACAGTTCAGATATTTCTTGACTCTAAATGTTATTAAAAGAAAAATGTAAAAAATGAGTTCAGAATGTGTAGTATGTCTGGGACATGAAAATGAATTTAAACTTAGAGTTCTCCTTTTTTTAATGAGGAAATTATTCTGATGGTTTTTGAAGGTACAATTCATAATGTTTGAAGCGATCACCCAAATTAATGTTCATGATATCAAAACAGAGTTAAACCTAAAATAAATTTGTTCTTTGGCAGGATGAATCCTTAAAGCAACTGCAGGTAGTTCATCAACCATGGATCTTGCCAAGTGACACAGAAAGTGAAGGAGTGGAAGCAGAACAAGAGAAACGTGAGTAGACGCTATTATTCATTGACAAATTTCTTTCACCAGAAGGAAATCCACAATAAAGGCATTTCACTTTCATAGCAATAAACAATTTCTGTAAAAAAAAAAAAGGATCCAGACTATTAGGAACCCGTGTAAAGACAAGCTATCCTTTAGGTCTATGTCTTGATTCAGTAACATCTTAATTTTGGTGCAAAGACTTATAAACTAACTTTGTAAAAAAAAAAAAAAAGGAATTATGCTTCCTGAAGGCCAACATAGTCTGTCTGGTTGGAATATGAATCTTCTATAAATAGTGTAGAGTTAGATCAGTGATAATTTGTAATTATTTTCAAAATTTCAAAGTATGTCAGGATCAGCTGATTATTACATATGAAATTATCCTCATTAGTTAAATGAATATGTTTACATATGTAAACACTATTCTAAGTTCACAAAACAAGTTAATATTATAAGATAAGACAAATAGACTAACAGCTCTTGGTTTAAGTCACTGTCTTTAATAACGAGAATGAGTCACAATACTAGTGCCATGGCTCAGTGCCTGCTCTCCAGGGTTTATTGAAATTGTAAGACATATGGGCCCAGAAATCTAGTTGAGAAGTTAGTATCAAATTTTATTTATTTATTTTTATTAGTGGTAGCCTTCATATAGGAATGACAATTGCATGTGATAATGCAGCCCTCATGATAATTGGTATGAAGTGATGAATAAATAATTCTCCTGAGCCATAACCATGAGAAATACTTATATGTTACATGGGTAGCATTATAATCATGCATCTGGGGAATCCAGGAAATTACACTTCCAGGTTAAAAGGCATTTTAAAATGTTCTATCCCACTTCCATAGCTGCAGTCTTATGTGGCCAGGGGGGCACAGGCATGTGAGTGAATGCTCAGGTTAGAGGAGGGGGATGGAGGCCAAGGTTCACTCAGCTGTCACATTCAGAAATAGAGTGAAAAACACAGTGGTACTTTACAGATTCTATTGAAGAAAAACAGCACTCATCTTCTATAGAATACAACTGATAAAGGCACAGAAAGTAGAATGTACTTTAAGCAGGTACAAAAGCAAAGAGTATTTTGGAAGTCCCTTAATGCAAGGAATCCTAAGTAAAATGGTCTGGAAAATATATTCGTGTGGGATACAGAGAAAAGCATCCCAAAGTCTTAAAGTATTAATAGTGGCCCAAAAGTTTTATGAAAAAAATGCAAACACACTCACATGCCTCCATCTTCCCACATATTTAAATAACATAAGCACTCAATCTAGAGTTTGGCTGTAGTGATTTTCACCAAATTCTTTTGAAGCCTTTGAAAATTTCAAGTTAAAAAAAACCTTCAAGCATTGTGTGTGTGTACTGTATAAACACAATATAGGAAAATGTGCTAGTTTTGCTGTTAGATCCAACAAGAGGTGCCCAACGTGGGCAAAACTGGTAAACAACATCCTTAGAGAATGCAGAGCGTGTTATTATATGAGTGTGCTATATTTTACAATGAACTAAAACTTAGACAAGAAAAGAATTCATCAAAATAGCATACTATATCCCATTTCAAATTTAGACTTTTTTTCTTTTCCTTAAATCCATATATCTCCAATCAATATTAATAGTAGAAAACATAGCCTAATCATGTAAAGGATATGCAAATCCCCAGAACTTTCTTCAACCCTTGTCATCTAATACATATTGCCTTTCTGCATGTATTTTTACAATATTTTGGCAGTAAGTTTTAATTTTCTTCTCTTCTACTAGGGTGCAAATTATTTGAGAGAAAGAGTCCATCCCTTTTTTTCATCTTAATGAGACACATAATAAGCCTTCAATAAATATCAGAAGAATTAGTAAATGAATGAGTAAATCAATGAATAGATTTGTTTTTTCCAACTTGTTCATCAGGACACTTAGAAATTAAAAAATAAAACAAAATAAATAACAATTATAACTATAATTGTTATAAAAGTTATATATTTATTAAAATTTTAATATTGGATTTATAGTTTATCCATGGATTTTACTAAATGGTTTATCCATCACTCTAAAGAATTCCATTCTCAAACTCTTGTAACCACAGACCTAGAACCAAAAATATTTGATCTCAGCAATGTTGTACTGGGAGATGACCCTTGACAATGGTAAATTGCTTGAAATAAAATCAGGGTTTAAAATAATTGGGTGGTAATGTAAGCCATCTGGAGATGGAATGCTAGTTAGCATTGTAGCCAAGTTCCTAGCACAGAGATGCAAATATTTTTCAAGAGTGGCTTCTATCAGCCAGGTGCTAGGACAGTATAAGTTGTAGTCACTGAAGCACTGGCATCTCCACTGATACTTGCAGTCAACGCATATGTGGTTTGTAGAACAGCTGGATAGATATGCGTAGATCATCTACGTCTTTCTTAGAAAGGAAATAAATGACATAAATATTTGTGAGCCCAGTATCTGATTTAGAGTTTACAGGCTCATATCCTAGAAACTTCTGAGTGAGTAAGATGACAAGTTTATCATTTCAACAACACCTGTTTCTTGACAGCTTTCTATAAATTATGCCTAGGTAATTTTATGGAATTCTCTAATTTCTCTTTGGACAAAATCATCTTGGCAGAAAGTTTCCAAATAATGTCAGGGGTAGTGCATATTTCTTATTGCATCATTTAAAAATAAGACTTAGCTCAAATAAATTCTTCTAAATGAGCACCTTTAGAAAAGATGTTGTGAACAATTAAATAGGGAGATTTATAAACTTTTTTATAAGCAAAATAAGTAAAACCCTTGATTAAATAGATTTTTTTCTTTGCTTTTAATTAAAAAGTATAAATTCAAGTGTGAAAAAAGTAGTGTCAGGGGTGTGTTTGTTTCTAATCTCTCAGGTTATGGCCTGAACTCACTAAACAAATCAAATTCCAAATATTTGAATCTATTGGAGTACTTGTTTAATATTCATATTCTGAGACTCTACTTCAGACCCTACTGAATCAGAATCTCTGCGGTTGAGACTCTGAATTCTGCATTTTTTATTCTTTGTTAATATTTACTTATTCTAAAAGTTGAGAACTAGAAGAAAATGTTCAATGAATCAGAGGGTTATGTTTTTCTAATTGGCTTCATAGTATTGTTAAATTTTGAGTCTTCCTTTTCTGGGCTTCTTCCTCATCTATAAATTAAATTTGAGTATAAAACATGAGGTTGGAGAAAAAGGAAGGCTGAAATTTGAAGAAATATACATGGAGAAGACACAAAAGACAGTGCATTAGTTTGTTTTCACATTGCTATAAAGAACTACCTGAGACTGGGTAATTACAAAGAAAAGAGGTCTAAATGACTCACAGTTCCCCATATCTGGGGAGGCCTCAGGAAACATACAGTCATGGCAGAAGAAGGAGAAGCAAGTGCTTTCTTAAGGTGGTAGGAGAGAGAGAGAGAGCAATGAAAGTCATACATTTTAAACCATCAGATCTCTTGAGAACTCACTATCACGAGAACAAGGGATATCTGCCCCCATGATCCAATTACCTCCCACCGGGCCCCTTTTCTGACACATGGGGAATACAATTTGACATGAGATTTGGGTGGGGACACTGAGCCAAACAATATCAGACTGGTCCTCCAGACTGTGGGGTCAATGCTTACAAAATCAAGACATAAAACATCTAGAATCAATGTAGCCAGTACTCTCTAATTACATTTTAGATTTTTAAAAACACAAACAAACTAAAAACACACAAGCAAACAGACAAGAAATCAAAACATGCCAAACCAACAAAACAATACATGTGTCCCAAATAAAGAAATGATAGCCACAGTGGCAGATGAAAGCTAATGCTGTCATAAAATATTAAAACTCCCCATCTGGGTTTGGATCCTAGACTCTTGAGGCCTTAATGTCTGCAACAATAGGTGATTTGGCCCTGGGTCTCCTTAAGGCAGGGAGATTCAGATGATGGCACTGTATAGAGCCTATTACCTGCAAGGGCTGCCTTAGGTATAAAAAGGGAAACAAACTACCTGTACTCTCCAGCTGTGGAACAAGCCATGAAATTTGCTATTGATACTAGACTTTAAATGAAAAATATAAAGTTATGCATAGGGAATCAAACTCTCAGCTCTGTACTTTAGTTATTGGGTTTAAACTTACACTATCTGTATTGTTAGAGACCCTAAATAATAATAATTGGCCAGCTTCATTAAAATTCATAGGGTCCTCTCATATGGAAGTGTAAGAACTGGGGCATTTAGAACTCTCAAAGATTTAAATATCAACTCCTGCTGGAGATGAGCTGTCAATCAAATTACAAACTGCATGGAAAGTTGTAGCAAAACAACAAAGTCAGCAAATGCTAGAAACTCTAGAATTAGCATGATCAGAATGGAAAGAAATAAGACAATCAGAAAGAGATTATATTAAAAGTATGCTTAAGATACTTAAAGATATAAAAAAAGGAAAAGGAACCATACTGAAAGAATTCTATAGTAAGGAAAAAGACAAAGAGATATTTAAAAGATTATCAAGAACTTCTCTAAGTAAAAAAAATAGTCACTGAAATTAAAAGCTTAATGTTTTAAAAATCTCATTAAAAATCTGAAGATAGAATTAGATGAATGAAAAATAGAAAGTTAGCAAGAAAGCAATAAAAAATATAAAGAGATGGAAAATTCAAATTTCAGGTTAGGTGGCATGTGGTGTGTGTGTGTGTGTGTGTGTGTGTGTATGTGTGTATTTATGCATATATAAAAATACAGGTGCTTACATATACGTATATAGATACAGCTTTAAATATATATGTGTATATGTATACATACACGAGCATACATATACATTATAAGCTGTATATAATACAATCTTCAGAAGAGAAAATAGAAGAAAGTCAATGGTGAAAGATTCAGTGACTGGAAACTTTCCAGAATAATGGAAAGTTTTAATTCTCAAATTGGAAAGCATGACAAACACTATTTATTTTGATATTGACATTGTAAAAATACAGAATATCACAAAGAAAGAAATTCTAAAAAACAACAAGAAAAAGCACATAGATTGCATAAAAATAGTAAAGTTAGACAATAGAATTTTTATCAGTTAAAACTACACACTTCCAAAAGGCCGAGAGGAAATTTTGTGCCTAGAGAAACTACCATGTATCAGTGATCAGCACTCATGGGTCTTTACTGAAGAAATTGTTCTAGGTTATATTTCAGTAGAAAATAATTGATTCCAGAAGGATTTTCAAGTATTAGAAAAGACAAATATTAGAAGAAATATTGGTAAACACGTTTTCAACCTTTAAGAATTACTGGCAAACATAAAAAGGAACAAGATCATATCCTTTGCAGGGACATGGATGAAGGTGGAGGCCATTATCCTCAGCAAACCAACACAGAAACAGCAAACCAAACACATGTTCTCACTTTTATAAGTGGGAGCTGAATGATGAGAACACATGGACACATGCAGGGAAACAACACATACTGGGGCCTGTCTGGGGTAGGGTAGCGGGAGGGAGAGCATCAGGAAGAATAGCTAATGGATGCTGGGCTTAATACCTATAGGTGATGGGATGATCTGTGCAGCAAACCACCATGGCACACTTATGTAACATGGTTTACTTATGTAACAAACGTGCACATCCTACATATGCACCCCTGAATAAAATAAAAGTTAAAGATTAAAAAAATTACTGAAATAAATAAAAGAGTATTAGTTTCCAATAGAAAACAGGAAATGGTGGGGGGGGAGAAAAATATGGTACATATAAAAATGTGTTGGTCTAAATAAGTCTAAATAGTTCATAATTACAAAAACCTGGCATAAGAAATAAATGGTGATGTGAAAGTGCTGCTTAATCCATTTTAATTTATTATTAATATGATAAATGTTATATTCATAAGCCATGAGGGTCTTTAATAAAATAAAACTCATATACATACAGGTTGAGTATCTCTTATCTAAAATTATTGGAACTAGAAGTGTTTCAGATTTTTTTTATTGTTTATTTTGGAATTTTTTTTCTCTTTTAAAAATTTCTTTGAGACAGTGTGGCAGGGTCTCACTCTGTCACCCAGACTATAGTGCAGGTAGGACAATCACAGCTCACTGCAATCTCTTCCTCCAGGGCTCAAACAGTCCTCCCACCTCAGCTTCCTGAGTACCTGGGACTACTGACATGTACCACCACACTTGGCTGTTTTTTAAATTTTTTTTATTTTTTATTTTTGTAGAAACAAAGTCTCACTATATTGCCCAGGCTGGTCTCAAACTCCTTGGCTCAAGCAATCCTTCCTCCCTGACCTCCCAAAGTGCTGGGATTACTGGTATGAACCACTGTGCCCAGTATTTTTTTTTTTTTTTGACAAGCTCTTGCTCTGTTACCCTGGCTGGACTGCAGTGGCACAATCATAGCTCACTGCAGCCTCAACATCCTGAAGCCAAGCGATTCTCCCACCTCAGCCTCCTGAGTAGCTGGGACTACAGGTATATGCCACCACACCTGGCTAATTTTTGTATTTTTTGTAGGGACAATATTTCACCATGTTGCCAGGCTGGTCTTGAATCCCTGGGCTCAAGTGATCTGTCCACCTCAGTTTCCCAAAGTGCTGGGATTAAAGACCTGAGCCGCATGCTTAGCCAGATTGTGGAATCTTTGTATTATACATATCAGTTGAGTATCCATAAAAATCCTAAATCTAAAATCTGAAATGTTGCAGTCAGCATTTCCTTTGAATGTCATGTCAATGCTCAAAATATTTTAGATTTTGGAACATTTTGGAGTTTGGATTGTCAGATTTTCGGATTAGAGATATTCTGTACGTGTAGATACACATACTGTGCAAGTAACTGTTAATTTTTCTTTATTCTATTTTTATTCTGTTTCTTAGACTGCATAATCTAAATTGACCTATCTTCAAGTTATTTTTTCTTATGACAGTTAAAATCTGCTATTGAGCCCCTCTAGTGGATTTTTATTTCAATTTCAGAATTTCTAGTTTGTTCCCTTTATAATTTGTATCCCTTTATTGCTAGTATCCATTTGGTGACCCTTCATTCTCATACTGTAATTTATTTGACATAGTTTCCTTTAGTTATTTGAATATATTATAATAGCTGATTAAAAGTCTTCATGTAGTAAATTCATCATCTGGGCTTCCCCATGGACAGATTTTATCGACTGCTTTTTCTTTTTCTATTTATGGGCCATAGTTTCTTGTTTCTTGGCATGTCATTTATTATTTTTGTTTTGTTGTTCAAAATTGGACATGAAATGTAACATAATTTAGAAATTCTGGACTTCAGACCCTCTCTCCCAGGGTTTGTTATTGCTGCTGTTTGTTTTGCTGTTGCTGCTACTGCTGTTCCTTTGTCTAGCAACTTCTGTGAACGAATACAGGTCAAGTCTAAATTATCTGTTGTACTCAGCCACTAAAGTCTCTGCTCTGCAGCACAGTGGTCAACTAATGATTGCACAGGTGTCAAGACATTTCATGAACACTCAAGCAGTTATTAAGTCTTCTTCCACAGAGCCTCTGTGTCACTCAGAGGAAAGATGTAGAGCTTTATGGAGTCTTTCCTAATAGGTGTACAGCATTGCCTATCTCTGTGGCCTCCTAGGGAAATCTCATTCACTAGATTTTCTTTTAAATTTTTTTGATGAGCTTCTTGTTTACCCCAGCTGGTATCACTCTCTTAGACAGCCGTAATGTAATTCTACTGTCCCTGATTGTTTTTGACAAACATCCTAAGGGCAGAGGTTCTTACTCAGTGAGCTTTAATTCAAGTGAAATAAAAAACAATCCTTTAAGTAGGGATTTTCTGGGCAGCTTCCATATAAGTCAAGGAGTGACAATTTTCTGAGGGTGCAGCATTTGTGAAAACCTCAAATACATCCTTCTCCCTCTAGCATTTGCTAGGCTGCCTGATTCACAGCTACTGTCATTGTGAGTCTACTCATTACTGTGAATTTTTAAGGCTACTGCAGAGCTAGCTAGAAGTATATTGACATAGGGCAAGTTAAAACCCCACATAACTCACTGTTCCTATTGAGATTCAGCTGTTTTTCTTGAATTAACATTCTATGTGTTGTTGTAAGCCTTTGGTTTATTGCCAGAGTTCTGAAAAAAATTAATTCTGATGATTTTTTGTCAGTGTTCTTATTGCTTTTGTTTGTCTTCTCATAGAATGGCTATGCACTTCTATTTTTAGAATACCTATAATTTGCAGAATCCCTATTAACTTTTGGAAGAAGAGGTGATCTAAGCTCTTAGGAGAGGCTAATCTGATCTAATCATCATACTCTTAATTCTCTCAATTTAGTTTGGGGGAAATTGAAGTTCCAAGAGATTATAGACATGTTCATGTCACTTAGTTAGTGGTAGAGGCAGAACTAGAAGGAAGGTCTCCTGATTGGACTCAGTGTGCTATTTGTTTTCATTGACCCAGGCTTCACTCATGACTTCCCTTCCCATTACTAGGAGTGACACAGTTTATGCTATGACTCTTGAGAGCAGAAGAGATTAGTGCGGTAAGTGGAGCTACAATATTCCATTGGCCACCCAGAATGTGGCCAGGTTTTCACCTTGAAAAAAATTTTTTTTTCTCCTTGACTAACTTCAGGTTACTTCTTTCCAGGCAGTCTCCCAAGATTTGTATTGGAGCAATATTTGAGATAGTAGTACTAGGGTATTAGAGTTGATTATGTCACCAGGCCCAAGATAAGGTACTAACAGATTGATCTAGCAAATGAAGGCACAGAAGGGGTGAGAAAGAAAGCTATGTACTGTATGGGATATAAAGGCTAAAATGAGTTAATGGTCAATTAGGTCAGACAAGTGTCAAGACTTCATGAGACTCAGAACTCTCCAGATTTTAATAGTATTAGGATTGTGGCATCAGAAATAGGCACCAGAAATCTGGGTATACATATCTCAGGAAATAAGTGAAATAGGACTTTGGTGCTTTGTCATTATTTAAAGGTCAGCTGCATTATCTCACACAAGTTTTTGTAGAGAAAAGACAACACACACTGGAAACAAGAATAAAACAACAATATTAGTACAATAAAAATACATGACAACGGCTAGAAAAATGAGCTCTTAAAGAAAAAAAGACAAAACTTTATAGTAAACTTTCAGAAGATCAAAATAAATCTCGATACTTCTTTTTCTTTTTAAAAATTGTATTTATTTGGTTGGTTTTTAAATAGAGACAAGGTCTAGCTATGTTGACCAAACTGGTCTCAAACTTTTTGAGCTCAAGTGATCCTCCTTCCTCAGACTCCCAAAGTGCTGGGATTACGGATGTGAACCACCATGTCTGGCTTTTTTTCCTTTTTTGAAACAGTCTCACTCTGTCACACAGCCTGGAGTGCAGTGTACAGTGGCATGATCACAGTTCATTGCAGCCTGGACCTTCCCAGGCTTGATAAATCTTTAATCCCACATCTTCACTTTCAACATATTATGAGCTTTAGAAAGTTCTAAAGCTTCTACTAAAAAGCTCAAGGCATCTAAACACTTATAAAATAAGTATCTAAATTAGATATATCAGACATCTGTATATTTGTTATGTTACTATCATAAATATCTTAGGATTGATCTTTAACCAATAAATATAAAAGTGAGGTAAAAACAATTACTGTGAATTATTTGTTCAAAGCAAACAATTCCAATGCCATATTGCATTTTTTCATTATAATACTGGTTGTAGAGAACTACTTGGATCTGAATAACTTTTCTGCAATTTCTAGAGGGCAAATGCCTCTGAATCATTTGTGTGCTATTCTTATTTTGAAATGTTCCTCATGTTTGTGGTAAAACTCTGATATTATGAAAGGTCCAATTGATTCCTAGGGCCCTAGAAAAAAATTTAAAGGGTAACATTTAATAACATATAAAACTTAATCTCACCAAATAAACTATTATTAAGTGTAATGGAAAAATGTGTCAAGTTGCTCAGTAATATATAAGGGTACACGCTTCAGACTACCTGCATTGTTTATTAACATGTCTTAGGCATGTGCAATAGTCATCAGAAAATTTCATAGCAAGCATCAGAGAGGGCTGTATTTAAACAATAAGATGATAGAACTATTCTTTGACAATGCATAATTATTTGGATTGGAGCAATGCATGGAGTTTAAGTCTTTAAAAGTTGGAATAGAGGAGACATGATCCAATTTTTTATTTTTAAAAATCAGAGTTATAAAGGAGTGGCACATGTTTTTAATTCTTTTATTAAACACTTTTGATTTGTCTTGGAATATTCTTATATTTGCTCTAGGTGTGGCCTAAAAGCACAAACGAAGATCTAGTTCATTCTTTAACCTTGATGGACGTAGGCTATAGGACAGCCTTATGTCAGATGGAGCATATCTTTCACATTTAAGAATGTATTGGCTGGCTGTAAGCAAAGCCTATTGTTTGTCTCTATGGATTGTTTTGTGTATTTTTTGGTCACTGCAAGAACTTGAGCATATTCACACCAGCCAAGCTGTTTCATGATTTTCTTTGGCTCTCTTTGCAGCATTGACCTGCTTCGCCTTCACAAATTAAAGAGATCTGGGATTTTTGTCCCAAACCAGGAATTTAGTTAAGATTTTCCAATAAGTCTCATATGCCCTATGGGCCAGATTACCTCTTTGAAGCAATCATATTTGTGGATCTTGAAAAGTCAACATGCATGTACTGAGCAGCTACCACATGTTGGGCTCCCTTGTGTATTTCTCCCTACCCAGTTATAGAGAAGTACATAAGCATCTGAAGCATTAAGGCATACTGTTTCTTAAGAGAAATAGAATGTTAAAGAAACCATAGTAAGGAAATATCACATTGAGTTGACAGTGGATACACGAGCTTAGAGAGATCTTCATGAGGCAAGTGGTGTTTGAACTGAGGGATGGATACGATTTTGAAGGGCAGGGATGGACAAGAAGGTCACATAAGCAGGAACCATAGCATGGGGAAGGACACAAAGACAGAAAGAACATTGGTTACACTTGATGGCCCAGGAAACACAGCAATTAATACTGTTTGGGGGAGACACATCAGATACAGGAGGTGAAAGGGAAATATGTCTGGAAAACTAAGTAATGAGAAGAGCAGAGAAGGTCCAGTTTGTAAGGATAAGAAGTGTGATTTGATGAAGCATATAGTGGGGAAATCTTTACATAGGGAAGAACTCTGATGAGAGCATTTATATCTGTAGCTTTGGATTCAAATAAGGATTCAAATAATTCAAAACTTGAGGAGGCCCAGGTGTCTGGCTCTTTGCATATGTCATGAATTGATGAGAAGAAAACTGTGTTCTAAACTACCTCTGCACTACTGCTATCTCAAGGAGTAATTATCTCCCTGAGACATGCTATTTGTACAAAAGACTATAGAATAATCTGGGTTTTTTTAAGCTATCTATCTTCTTTATTAGGCAGAGAATAAATATGGACCCATAGTGCAGCCTAGCTCATAGGAAAATGAAACGAATGATTTTAAAACTCCTTTTAAAAACTTTGCTGTTACTGAGTATAGTTATTAATCTATAAGCTAAACAACAGTAAATATATGTAGCTCTTGATTATATTTTTAATTCTTTAAAACTTGATTAATTTTAGAGTAAGTCCTTACCTGAAGTTCCAAAGTATACATGACTACTTCCTATAAATGCATTGCATATTAATAATACCCACACAGTAAACTGTTACCAGTATTAAATAAGATACCACTACATGGCACATAACAATTAAAATTTAATAAATGTTACTTCTGTTCCATTTCCTCCTTCTTCAGAAATGCATTTGTTTCTGTATAAGCCTTGAAATGTCAACGGCTCATAATAGGCTTTAAGGAGAAACGGAATGCTATAATTTTAAATATCTCTCAAAAAGAGATTTGGTGGATCTATTTTATGTTAGTGATGGCAGCAGCAGACCACCTGGAGAGGCTGCTGTGAAGACACCAGACTTGAGCATCCTTGGATTTTGACATCCACAGGGTCTTGGAACCCATAAGGACAACTGTATTTAGTTTATCTGCTCTCCTACAAGAACTTCAGTCTTTTGCTTATTATTAGGTTTCTATTTACTTTTACAGATGTAATTATTGACATAATATTCTTATTCCTTTATACAGTTTTGTTGCCAGCCACTTAAGTGCTCACTCTAATTTACTAATGACTCACCGTGTTTTGTGAGCATACACATCTGCCACTTAACTTTTTCAGTGGGAGGCTAATTCCTTTTTCCGGAGGTTATCATAAAGCGGAAACAAACCTGCGAGTCAGAAGACTCAACTAAGGTCTTGCTTCTTCCCTGTGGTCCCAGACAAGTAAGTTGCAGAGAAAGGGCTTGCACTCAAGTGCACCTATAGTTGCTCAATTCTCAGATTTCAACTACCAGGGATATGCTAACTACAGGAGAGTAGAGGAGAATGCTTTCCTCTAGGGTTCTCTGCTAAATACTTTCTGTGTTTTACTTACTAACTAGGAATTATTTCTTTTTTCAACTGTAAAATTACAGCTCATTTTTCTGTGTCTCTTAATCTTGGCTTCTACATTCAATTTGTGCCTCTAATACGCTTTAGCACTACAGAGGAAAGCTTTTATAGTCCTAATTTGGGGCAAAAAGAGTGACCTCTCTATTAGATGAATTTATGGGTGATATGTTTGTCTTATGCAATGCTGTTAGGTATTCTCCCAAGCTGGAGGAAAGGGTTTTGGAGCCAGCCATGGTAGTGCATGCCTGTGGTCTCAGCTACTGAGAGGCTAAGGCAACAGCCCAGGAGTTGGAGTCCAGCTTAAGCAACTTAGCAAGTGAAACTCATAAAAAAAAAAAAAGAACCCATTACTCATTATTTTCTTCATGTAAATTATTTCATACTTACTAATTCGGGGACCCAGAGCTATACCATCATTGATCCCAACCTACTAGCATTTCCTTCTCCTGTTTCTTCCTACTTCAGACTTAAGTGAAGAAAACTCATGAATTTGGTTTTCCAAATTCTTCCAGCAGATGTTATACTGTATTTTCATTGTTTGAGCTAGTATCGAAGTTGTCTGGCATGGTCTCATAGGAGGTAGTAGAATATTTATTAGAATCTGGCAAGAAATTCTAGTCTGAGGATAGACATGATGGCTGAAGAAACTACTTGTGTAGGCATATGAAGATTAAAAAAAAAAAAGTTCTAAGCATAGAGCTCCAAACGTGTGACATAATAATTTTTTCTTACTGAGTTAGCATATATTTTAATGGAGAGCTAATTGAATAATGAATTGAGAAAATTGTCATGTAGCCTAATGTCAATCTTTGGGGATCTTTGGGGTATTGCTTCACCAGCTGGAAACCTCTGGGGCCAGTGGCACCTTTGCCTGAGTTTTGCTTGAGCCTGC
Organism: Cacajao melanocephalus; assembly: GCA_963573385.1. Lineage (NCBI taxonomy): Eukaryota > Metazoa > Chordata > Mammalia > Primates > Pitheciidae > Cacajao > Cacajao melanocephalus. The sequence goes on from CAUYLG010012151.1 coordinate 46,424, forward strand.
TGGTCTCATTCTGCCTGCTTGGCCAGGCAGGCTGTGCTTGGCTCATGCTACCCTCCCAGATCCCATGCCTGTGAAGGGTGAGCCAGGTACAGAGCAGTAAGGAGTGCATGAGTGAGCGAGCACAGGGTCTCCCCGCTGCACACAGCCAGGCATGCTGGCTGTGGCAGGACAAGCAGTTCCAGGCGCCAGCATGGGCACTGGCTCCTGTGAGACTGCAACTGGACTAGGCACACCACAAGCGCCTTCCATTGCTGGCCCTGAAGAATGTGGTGGTGCCCGGAAGCTTGGAGATGCCAGGAACCACAGAGCCCTAACGAAAGTGTTAAAGCCCTGGCTCAGAGAGTTCCTAGGTCTGGGGTCCCTGAAAGGCCACAACTCTTCTCTCCTTCTCTCTTCTCTCCTTCTTGTAGTTCACAAAATGTTGAGTGAGGGGCATGTTTCAGCCCTGCTTGCGTTACATCTCTTTCAGTCCCACTATTTTTGGGGTTTCAAGTCCTTGTCCTGCATCCAGGAAGAATGAGTTAGACAACTGGAGGGTGAATAAGGCAAAGAAATGCTTTATTGAGCGACAGGACAGCTCTTAGGAGACGCCAACTGGTAGTTCCTTTCCACAGGCAGTTGTCCTGACATCTGCTCAGCTCTCAGCCAAGAGGAGATCCCCTTAGTGGGGAGCTCCTCTCCACAGACAGGCCATCCTGACATCTGTCTAGGGTTTTTATGGACTTCGAAGGGGAGGAAGTGTGGACTGATTGGTCCATGAGTGGGCCCAGAAGAAGCATTATAAGTTATTTCTCTGGTCTGTGGAACTGGCAGCCCAGCCCCCAGACTTGAGTCCATCCATGGCTTGAAGGTAGGGCTTCACCAGGGACCCACCCTTTTCTGTCCTGTCTGCCTCCTGCCACCATCAACCTGCCACCTATGGTTCCCAGGCTGTTTGTGCCTAAGGGTGCCTGCAGGCCCGTGGTGAGCTGTCCTCAGCACCCCCTCAACCTTTCTCCTGTGCTTGCTGGCACCCAAAGTCTGGAGGGGGCTGAGGCAGCAGGGGATATGTCAGCTCTGCCCTAAGTGCGTGCATAACCAGCTGGGTTGTGACAGTGCCCAGATTCAGCCACAACTTTACGCTGAGATCAGAGTGGGCATCAGGAGTCAGGGAGAGGCCAGGTAGCAGGAGCAGGCACTTCTGAGCCTATAGGGGCAGGAGATCTTCCCAGGCCCCCAAGAGCACAGGGATGCCTGGGTCCAAAGCTGTGGTTGGGCCGCTGCAACTACACCCTCTGGGCATGGCTTCCACCCTGCTAAGTCAGAAGCAGGCAGCTTCCACCTGTTCCCAGCTCCCGCTGGTTCCATGGAGTGCACATACCTGGCCACGTCTCCCCTGCTCCAGCTGGGGTCTTCGCAGCAGCTTCTCCAGATGGTCCGCTGCTGCCACCACTAACATAAAATAGATCCACCAAATCTCTTTTGGAGAGATATTTAGAATTATAGCATTCCATTTCTCCTTAAAGCCTATTATGAGCCATTAACATTTTAAGGCTTATATAGAAACAAATAATGCATTTCTGAAGAAGGAGGAAATGGAACAGAAGTAACATTTATTAAATTTTAATTGTTATGTGCCATGTAGTGGTATCTTATTTAATAGCTGGGACAGTTTATTGTGTGGGTGTTATTAATATGATTTTACGAACTCAGATTTGTTAAATATTTTTTCTCAAGAATACAGAATTAATAACTGCAATTTAAATTTGAATCTAACCCAAGACCACATCCTCTACTCTGAAATGTCACTGTATCCCTAAAAGCTAAATAAACCTTGTAGGGTGAGAGGGATGTCCGTAAATATAACATCAAAAGAGGAATGATCTCACTGTGCACTGAAAGAGTGTTAACATAAAGAAAACACTATGAAATAAGAAAATAAGGGAAAGCAACACATAAAGAAACTGAAGCAGAAATACATTTGAGTGGAAAATCTGCTTTTAATAGAAACTTCAACTTGTTTTAGTTATGTTTACAGTGTTCTAAATTATTATCTACAAGCAAAGTCACCCAGAAAATTAAGGGAAGATATATGATAAACATAAAAATTAGAATTTTGACAGAATAAAATAAATAGCATTTAGTAATTACATTAAGTGTGTTTTCAATCCCACAGTAAGCTATTAAAAGTAGAACGACTGTTCAAAGCATGCTGCCAAATTTCTTCAAAATGACTTGTTTTGAAATGTTGACTAAATATCTCAAAACTGTATATCATCTTTAGTATAATTAAACATTCTTCAGATCAAAAACATAACTTTTTCTTGTATTCTTAGACATAAATTATATGTGACTTTCTCTTTCATGTTAGGACACATACAATTATCTATTTTTAAATAATTAAAATAATTTTTTAAAAGTTTCTACCACTTATATAAGGCTTTATACTTTATACATCTCTTCTACCTAATTATAAAACTTAGCCTATTAAGAAACGTTTAATCTTAAAATTCCTATTTTACACTGTAAATGTTCAACAAATAATAGATATTTATACATTCATAATTTCATTTTTTTAAAGAAAAAGAAAAGAAAGAAAGAGTGAACGAAAGAAAAAAAAAGAATGTAAGAGTGAAAGAAAGAAGAAGAGAAAGAGGGAGAGAGAACGGGATTCTTGTTCTATTGCCCAGGCTAGAATGCAGTCTAAAAATGGGTATTAAAAACCTCTTTTATGCCAATAATTGTGCTTAACAATGGAGACAGGAAGGAATAAG
>CAUYLG010012153.1:0-11202 GCA_963573385.1 Cacajao melanocephalus
TATGTTGGAAACTTGATCTCCAATGCAAGTGTTGAGAGGTGGGACCTTTAAGAGGTGATTGGAGGCGTGGCATGGTGGCTCACACCTGTAATCCCAGCACTTTGGGAGGCCGAGGCTGGCAGATCACGAGGTCAGGAGATCAAAACCATCCTGGCCAACATGGTAAAACCCTATCTCTACTAAAAATACAAAAAAAATTAGTTGGGCATGGTGGCACACGCCTATATAGTTCCAGCTACTCGGAAGGCTGAGGCAGGAGAACTGCTTGAACCCAGGAGGCAGAGGTTTCAGTGAGTCAAGATTACACCACTGCACTCCAGCCTGGTGACAGAGCAAGACTCCATCTCAAAAAAAAAAAAAAAAAGAAATGAGTAGGGTTTTCTCCTTGTTCTCAGCTTTAAAATATTTCTCTTGGCGCTTTTAATACTTTTTAAACATCTTAAATTTTCCTTACCAGAAAAGTTATTTCTCTAAATATGCATATTTATTTGTACAAGTTCTATTGTTAGTAATGAATCATTTTAGTTTTTAAAAAAAGAACAAAGCCTTCAAGTTGTGTAGTGGTGGAGGATGGCCATGTGATGTCATGCCAATGCCGCCTGTTCTGTGGCAGGTTGCTGGGGCCTATTCCAAAACATGGTCCTACCGAGAGGATGCACTGCTTGCTTTGTATAAGAAGTTGATGGAAATACCTGTTGGAACCCCAAAAGAAGATTTGAAGAACACACTGAAAGCGTCCATCTTTCTCGTTAGAAGAGCCGTAAAGGACATTGTGACCTCCGTGAGTGCCCTCAGCTGGTGCTGGCTCCAAAGTCCGTGGATGAGATTATGCACCATGCCACAGAAGACCAGAGCAGTTTGAGAGATGACAGTTAGTCGTTGACATGGTCACCAGCTCTAACCCAATAGAATCACTAAGAAATGAGGTTCTCTAGCAAGAGCTCTATTGTACGACTGATCTGACCTGACGGGTCTGAGAAACCTGCCTTTGCCTGGGTCATTGTCTCTGGCCTTGAGCGGCGCTGGCTTTCCCATGGTCTGCAGAGCCAGGTGTTTGTAGAGGCCTGGTTCAGCGCCACCACATCTTCAGTTTGCGTTTTAACTCTTCATAAAACCTGCTGTGGTTGAGCGTTACTGTTTTTCTAATGCTGAACGGGCCTTATGAATGAACGTTGCACAGTTGGGCTTACCCAGTGAAGCAGACACGTTAAGATATGTGACATGAAGGGAAGATGTGGGGTGATTTATGACACAGTGAAATAGAGCGTATGTCCTCTATACGCAGGGTACTGTGTTTAGAAAGCAGTTTTCAGTTTGCCATTTTAAGCCTTTCGGACAAGATGTAATTTTCAATCTAATGTTCATATGTATTACTGATAATAAATTCCACATTTACTCTTGGTAGAATTCCATTGTAGTAACTCATCCATGTTTATCATTTTTCTCTTAGGTCTTTCAGGCTTCTTTGAAATTGTTGAAAATGATCATTACACAATATATTCCTAAACATAAACTGATTAAACTCGAAACAGCTCACTGTGTGGAAAGGACCGTTCCCGTTTTGCTCACCAGAACTGGAGATTCTTCTGCCCGCGTCCGTGTCACAGCTGCGAATTTTATTCAGGTCTGAATTTCACCGTAGCGTTTGAAACTGTAGATAATAAACATATTCGTGTAGCTCTCTGGCTTTCTTAACACCTTACAAGATTCTGTCTCTACTCAAGGGTGTGAAAATGATGCTTAGGGATTCACCATCACATTTTGCTTATGCTGTAAAAGATCAGTTTTATCTTAGGCCTAACCTTTGGTTACAATGTACAGTTTGGTTTCTCCAGTGTTTCTTTTATCCAACATACACCATTAATTTATTAAATAAATAAAAGCGTACAGAAACGATACCAAAATAGAAAATTTGGGGGTAAAGAAATAAAAAATGTAACTGTCTTAATGGAAATATTTTAATTCTTTCACCAAACATGCCTCCTCTAGGCTAGACATTGTGGGAAATAGTGAGGTAGAGAGAAATGTGTGAGTTTGGGGCACACAGTCCTGCACCATCATGTGAAAATATATTTGCTGTCTTTAAACAAGCTCATGAATTTGTCTAGTCCAGGAGTTCTTAAGTTAAGAGTCCCCCTTTGGTCTTAAGAAAGCTATCAGTTACTTAAGTTTTACACAAAATGTTGTGATGTGCGATCCTTCTTAAAAAAGAATCCAGGCGAGGCACAGTGGCTCACGCCCGTAATCTCAGCCCTTTGGGAGACCAAGGAGGGCAGATCAGTTGGGCCCAGGAGTTCGAGACCAGCCTGGCCAACAGAGTGAGACTCTGTCTCTGCAAAAAATACAAAAGTTAGCCAGGCATGGTGGTGTACTCCTGTAGTCCAGCTCCTGGGAAGGCCAAGGTCAGAGGCTTGAGCCCAGGAGGTTGAGGCTGCTGTGAACCGTGATCTCGCCGCTGCACTCCAGTCTGGGTGACAGCAAGACTCTGTCTCAAAAAAAGACTCGAAAGCTTTCATAGTTTCCCAAAGGGGTCATTTCTCCAAAATAAGAGGAACCACAGATCTAGTTTCATTTAATAAACTTAAATTTTCGGAGTAAATAAGGAAAACTAATGCTAATAAAAGGTAAGAAGAAATGCTGCAATGCTAATGTGCTGCAATACGCTCCTGGTTAAGACAAGTGGGAGGGCTCATCCTTCAAAAGCTGTGTTGCAGATGAGCACATGTTATTGCTTCATTTGATTATTTTGAAGCTGCATTAATTTCTGAGCAGTTTGGTGGTGCTAAAATGTCATCTCTATTTGAGATAACCTTAAAGCAATCTCTCGAGGTTTACAATCCTGTGCCCCAGTGTGTGCCACTCAGCAGACGACACACGCACTCACAGCATCTGTTTGTCGTTAAGGAATTTACTGTCCATACTTCCCTGGAGAATGCTCTTCTCTTGTCTTTTACATTTGTACAGAGTCACTCATAGGCCCAAATACAGAGTGAACTGGGCCAGCAAGATGAGAGATTATTTTAGATGATAGGACCTACAGAGCTATTAAAAACAGGTTTATTTCTGATGCAACTTAATGCGTCAGTATCTTATTTTTTTCCTCTGGTCAATTAAGTGATAAATATCTTAATTATATAAAAACTTGTTTTGTTTAGAGACATTAAAATATGTAATGGTACTTACACCTTTTCCGTCTTAACCCACTAGTAATCATATCACTGTAGAATCATACATTGCTACATCCTTGGCTGATATTTAATAAGTACTAAAATAATGATGATTCTAACAGCAGCTATAATTTCTTTTAGAATTTTAGAAATGAGAAAACCTTTTTCTTGAAGAATACTGGGAACAGAAACCTAGTTTACAGTTACCCTTTCTGTAAAGCTTTCATCAGTCACCAACTTGTTTTATCCTTCATGGTTTTATTTCCTGTGGCTCGGGTTTTCATTCCTAATGGTTGTTAGGCTTTAAATAGAAATACAGGCTTACAGATTGGTGATCTTACTGCTATTTGTCACTATCATCTGTGTGTCCCTATTTTTCTCTTCAATGTTTAGTTTAAGATCATGCTAAATTGTACTAAACTGCCTCCGGCATTTTCCACTAAAAATTAACAAATTCCATTGGCTTTCACAGGAAATGGCCTTGTTTAAAGAAGTTAAGTCTCTCCAAATTATTCCATCCTACCTGGTGCAGCCATTGAAAGCAAACTCCTCCGTTCATCTGGCGATGAGTCAGATGGACCTCCTGGCCCGGCTGCTGAAAGACCTGGGCACTGGGAGCTCGGGCTTCACCGTTGACAACGTGATGAAGGTAAGCAGACCTCCTCGAGTGTGGCACGCCACGGTGGCCCGGCCCTCACCACAGTGCCTGGAGCCTGGCGAGGGTCTCAGCAGCATTTCAATGAATGAGTGAAACAGTGATTTCAGAAAAATAGCCAGTGTTTCATCCAGTAAATGGGCCCACATTCATCCTGCTGTCTAATCCAACTCGGTGGTGCATGATCTGTGAAGATCTTTGTCCGTGGAGGGAAACAAATCATAAAAAACATTTCTTTGTCTTATAAGAGACAATAAAAACGGTGTGATGGAGAATATCAGGTACAGGTTGAAGCTCCTCCTCTGAAATGCTTAAGACCAGAGTGTTTAGGATTTCAGATTGTTTTTGGATTCTGGAATATTTCTGTTATACTTACTGGTTGAGCATCCCAGATCCAAAAACCTGAAATCTGCACATCAGCTACACAGGAGTGCACACCTCCAAGGAAGACGAGAAACCGTGGGCCCCGGAGACATACGGGGGATGTAATCACACTACAGCCATACTGTTCTGTTTCCTTAAAAGATCCAAAACAAATGCGATGAAATTATAGCGCGGGTCACAGCGAGACAGTAGATCCATGAGGTTTTATGTTTGAAGGATTTCATGAGACTTAATATGGATGTTTTTTCTTTATTTTTCAAATGTTTATAATGTACCTTTTTTGTAGCTGAAAGAAATTAATTTCGTTATTTTAAGAATCAGTAACAAGAGCCCCTCCCAACTTTATTTTTAGTTTTCAGTGAGTGCCCTGGAGCATAGAGTGTATGAGGTCCGAGAGACAGCGGTTAGAATTATTTTGGACATGTACAGACAGCACCAGGCTTCTATCCTGGAATATCTTCCTCCAGATGACAACAACACGCGCAAGAACATTCTCTACAAAACAATTTTTGAGGGATTTGCTAAAATAGATGGCCGACCTACAGATGCTGAGACGAGGGTAAGTTAACTTTTGTGAAGTTATGACCTTATGCTTTGTTGAAGAAGTCACTTGGTACGTAAATAAGTAACTAAATAATTTTAAGGAGCCATGTGTATGGGAAGCCCAGGCTTACTGGCTAAGAACATCAGTTCCTGCCTTCAGATCCCACTCCACTTTCTGCCGCTGAGACCCTCAGGTTCCCAGGCTGCAAACGGGCATGATGCTAGCACTGAAGACATGGCAGGTTTATCTACCAACAAACATCGATTAAATCCATTGAAAATATTGAATTCTAAGTCATTATCAGTCTTAGTGAATATCATAATTTATAAGAAACGTAGTTGATATGCCATAATTTGTCTCCCAGCTTCTAAGATTACAAGCTATTCTAATGGAAGAATAATTTTCTTACAGGCACAGAGAAAAGTAGCTACAGAAGAAGCAGAAAAGCAAAAGAAAGAAGAAATAAAAGCTTTACAAGGGCAGCTGGCAGCACTGAAGGAAATTCAGGCTGAAGTTCAGGTTGGAGTTAACACGTCTTTCACCTCTGTGCTTTTAGCCGCGATGTATTTTGCTATATAGATCCACATCATACTTGACTTATTTTTCATGGGATTATACAAATGAGTGTCTTGATTCCTTCCGGTTTTGGGTTAGTTTTGGGGTGGATAATGGAAGCCTTCCATGCAGAGTTGGAATTGGGTAGCAGACACCCTTCCTGCCCCTCCATCCTCTGTCAGAATTGATGCGAGCTGCTGCAGATGTTTAGGGAGAGGACCAGGGGCTGCAGGCACAGAGCTGGTCTCCTCCACAGCTCTCCAGCCACCTTCAGAGGCAAAAGAGAAAAATCAGCTTGACTATCTGACTTCAGTGCATTAAAAAACGAAGGTTTTGGCTGGGCGCAGTGGCTCACGCCTGCAATCCCAGCACTTTGGGAGGCTGAGGTGGGTGGATCACGAATTCAGGAGATCGAGACCAGCCTGGCTAACACAGTGAAACCCTGTCTCTACTAAAATTACAAAAAATTAGCCGGGCATGGTGGCAGGCGCCTGTAGTTCCAGGTACTCGGGAGACTGAGGCAGGGGAATCGCTTGAACCCAGGAGGCAGAGGTTGCAGTGAGCCAAGATTGTGCCACTGCACCCCAGCCTGGGTGACAGCAAGACTCTCTCTCAAAAAAAAGGAAGATTTCGGGTAAACATTCAGTTTCAGTGAGCCCTTACTCTTTAAGCCTATGAGGGTATCATATGTACTGGGAACACACATTATTTGGTTGAAGATAAATGTGTTCCTTTCCAACCTCCCTGCTTCTGAGATATGAATTAGCTTCATAACACTAATTTTACGATTAAGTTTCCTTCAGTTGAAAGAAAATAGAAAAGAAAAGGTGGCAGAACACAGGGAGTTTCCATGCAGCCGACCTGAAGTTTCAGCCATGCCAGATGAATTGAGTTCTGGGATCTGCTGTGCAGCGGGCAGAGCTCATGCCAAGTGTTCTTACAACAATTTTTTAAAAAAGAAAGATGGGTACAAATGTCACAGTGACATTTCCACCAAATGCTGGAACGTCAGGGTCACAATCAGAAAGGGACACAAGAGGCGGAAGGAGGCAGCAGAGCCTGGGAGGGAGCAAGCCTCTGGCTCAGGTAGCACATCGTGTTCTCAGAGACCCTCAGTGGCTCAGCACACCCCCATTGTGATTAGTACACAAACGAGGACACAGATGCCGCAAACTGAGGGGACCTCCCTCCAGCCACAAGCTGGCGCACGCTAAGCGCATCCCAGGCACCTGCCTCCCGCCTCCCTCCCCACAGCCCAGGATCTGGTGGCAGTGGCTCCCCTGTAGCTGCCGCCCAGGAGCCGTTGTTCCCAGGACTGCCCGTCCTGGGGTCGCCTGTGCTGATGGGCTGCACAGCCACTGCACAGCCGTCCTGAGAGCCTCCAGCTGTGCTCATTGGCTGGGTGTTTATGGAGCGCCTCTCTGTGCCAGGCACCATCCAGCTGTGGAAATACAGCAGGCAGCAAAGCAAAGTCCCGCCCTCATGGGGCTGGGGCTCCGGGGAGGAGCAGACAAGGGAGAAAGAGCCAGGCAGTGGGTCCCTGCTGCAGCATGTCGGGGCCTCGGGGCCAGCACCGGCCTGCACCCACACAGGGCCTGCTGAAGGCCTCTCCCAGAAGAATGACGGGATGGTTTTTCTCTTGTTTCACTGGGGTGAAATATGCATAGTGTAAACGTTGCCATTTTAAGCGCACACTGCAGTGGCGTGGAGTGCATTCACACTGCTGTGCAACCATCGCTCCTTCATCTCCAGAACCTTCAGAATTAACCTGTTAAGTCTTTTTCTGACTCTAAAATCGTACTCTTGGTCACATATAGTGACTCACACCTGTAATCCCAGCACTTTGGGAGGCCGAGGCAGGAGGATCACTTGATTTCAGAGGTTCAAGACCAGCCTGAGCAGCATAGTGAGACCTCATTTCTACTGAACCTTAAAAACAGCTTACCCAGACTGGTAGTGAGCACCTGTGCTCCCAGCCACTCAGGAGGCTGAGGCAGGAGGATGGGGTTAGGGTTAGAGGCGCAGGATGTGCAGCAGCAGGTAGAAGTCCACGTGGAGAGAGGGCTCGGCTGAAGGTGGAATTTTTTTTTTTTTTTTTTGAGACAGAGTCTCACTCTGCCACCAGTCTGAAGTGCAGTGGCGCGATCTTGGCTCACTGCAACCTCCGCCTCCCAGGTTCAAGCGATTCTCCTGCCTCAGCGTCCCGAGTAGCTGGGACTACAGGCGCGCGCCACCACATCCAGCTAATTTTTGTATTTTTGGTAGAGATGGAGTTTCGCCATGTTGGCCAGGCTGGTCTTGAACTCCTGACCTCGTGATCTACCTGCCTTGGCCTCCCAAAGTGCTGAGATTACAGGCATCAGCCACCACAACCGGCCGATGGAAATATTTTAGTCACCTTTTGGGCAAGAGGCTTCTAGAGAGAGGCGGCCAGTGCCCATCCGTGGGAGAAGCTAGAGGAAGCCAGGCTCGTGAGGTGTCCTGTGAGCCTGACTGAGAAGCGCGCCCAAGTGCATCACAAGCCACTGGGAGGCCACACGGAAGAGATGTGTGGCCACCAAAAAGCCATTTCCACAGAGTGGCAAGGCTGAGGGCCCAAGGGGAGGGGCTTACAAGAGAAGGGGAGAGGGGAGTATCCATGTCTCTTTTGAAGACGGGGAGTATTGATTCCTCTTTCCAAAAGTTTAATTATGATAGAAATTCCTTTTTTTCTTTTTTCCCGAGACAGGGTCTTGCTGTGTCACCCAGACTGGAGTGCAGTGGTGTGATCTCAGCTCACTGCAACCTCCACCTCCCAGGCTCAAGTGATCCTCCCTCCCCAGCTTCCTGAATAGCTGGGACTACAGGGTATGCCACCACACCTGGCTAAGTTTCATAATTTTTGTAGAGACAGCGTTTTGCCATGTTGCCCAGACTGGTCTTGAACTCCTGAGCTCAAGCAATCCACTCACTTTGGCCTCCCAAAGTGCTGGGATTACAGGCATGAGCCATCTTGCCCAGCCAATAGACATTCTAAAACAAAACCCAGAAATGTGCTTTCATAATCAAAATGTATCCTGAATGGCCTCTTATTCACACTGCAGCCATTTGTGCCTGACCTTCCTGTTTTTGTGTCTTAGGAAAAAGAAAGTGATACCATGAAACCAAAGAATCAGGGTATGTAAAGAATTGGGGTACACAAAGAATTGGGGTGTGCAGAGAATCAGGGTATGTAAAGAATTGGGGTACACAAAGAATCGGGGTGTGCAGAGAATCGGGATATGAATCAGAGTACAAAAAGAATTGGGGTGTGTAAATATTCAGGGTATGCAAAGAATCAGGGTATGTAAAGATTCGGGGTATGTAAAGAATCAGGATGTGCAAAGAATCGGGATACGTAAAGAATCAGGGTGTATAAATGCATGTCATGGAAGCTCCGTGCGGAAACGGCTTCCGCTCATTCAGCAAGTATCGCTGCACACCTGCTGCGTTTCAGCCGTAGCACAGCTGAATAGAAACACTTCTCCCTTTTTTATTGTGTCATATTTTTAAAGTATAGTTCACATCAAACTGCTTACTAAAATTTTAGAAGTGATTTCTATAAAAAGTTATATAAATTATTTTCTTTTAATCTCTGCAGACACTCAAGGAGGGAAAGCAGACCCTGCCGAAGCTCTGGGAATCCCAGATGAGCACTATCTAGATAAGTGAGTCTCTCTGTCTTCCACCCTCTGTGTGACAGTCAGGTGGATGGGCACTCTCTAGATAAGTGAGTCTCTCTTCTACCCCTGTGTGACGGTCAGGTGGATGGGCACTCTCTAGATAAGTGAGTCTGTCTTCCACCCCTTGTGTGACAGTCAGGGCAAGGAGCATTACAGAAACCCTGGAAAGGGGACCTGTCCTCCCTAGTTCACTGTGATATGTGTATTAGTTGGCCCTTCATAGTCATTATAAAAGCTGGGAAATGTGCCTTCCGCAGTCACCTGCGTCCAATCCGAGTCAGTCAAGACACCTTTCCCTCCGTTGCCCCAATGGAAGTTGGCATCTGTTTCAAAACTGTTGTTACAGGCACAGAATATCATAGCAGCAAAATCCTTATTACTCTATAGCAGCCAAGACAGGTCTATAAAAACATAGGGTCTTGGTCTAATCTTTTTTCTTTTGACTTAAAATATCCTTTCTGCTTGATTATGCTGAGTGAGAGTTTGGAAGGATCGTAATTTCCGGCACCTCCTTGCTGAAGGCTTTCCTGTGGCGCTTTTAATACATGGCACACCCGGCCTCTGCTACCGCCCGCAAGGGAGGCCCGGCCTGGGCCCCGCAGAGCGAACTGAGGCAGCTCGGGATGAGAGGGAAAGTGCAGACATCACAGACCTAAAGAAAGTAGGAATTTCCTGGTGAAGTGGGAGCGGGATGGCCGTCACAGGAACTAGACCTTTACCTTCATGTCCTGCTTGTGGGAGCAGGACGGCTGTCACGGGAACTAGACCTTTACCTTCATTTCCTGCTTGTGGGAGCGGGACGGCCGTCACGGGAACTAGACCTTTACCTTCATGTCCTGCTTTTCTTTCCTTTTAGTTTGTGTATTTTTTGTGGGGAAAGGAGCGAATCCTTCACAGAGGAAGGCCTGGATCTCCACTATTGGAAGCACTGTCTCATGCTGACAAGATGTGACCACTGCAAACAGGTCAGGCCAGGGGCACAGTAGCCCAGCTGCTCGCGTCAGCGTGAACCTCTGGCTGCTGAAAGGCCGAGTCACAAAGCTGTCCCAGGTCTTAGTGTTTTCAGAGGAAAGGCTGTGAGAAAAGTAACTGAAGCCGAACACATACCTAAAAACGTATGCAAGTCATTCCATGTGACAGCCCAGTGAACTGTGAGCGTGCTGTGCCACCACCGTCCCTCGGGGCTCCTTCCACAGTCAGCGGGGGCCTGGATTCCAACACCACACATGGGTGCTCCTCGCTCTCTGAGCTTTATAAAAACGGAGCCATGTTGCATCATGTTTGATTTCTTGCTTTCTAGTGTCCCATGCTTGAATAGACCACAGTGCCTTCATCTGTCTACTGCTCTGCGTGTGGGCATGTCCCATTTGGGACCATGATGAACCATGTTGCCGCAGTGTTCTGGTGTCTTCCGGGGCGCACAGGAATGCACTTTCTTGGGTTCACCATGTGTCGTGGATTGCAGGGTGTGCTGATGCTCGGTAGGGCTGCCCAGGAGTGCTCCAAAGGAGTTGTACCCAGCACCGCCGGCAGTAGTGCCGGCTCAGCCTCCCTCCCCAGTGCCGCTGCAGCCATGCTTCCCGCTGCCTTGGCAAGCTCCCACTGTGCGTGTCGCTGGTGAAGACGAGGTGGAGCGCCTGTCCTTTTGTCTGCAGGCATCGGGCATCCTCCTGCAAAGCACCTTCTGGTCTCACCCATCGACCTCGGCTTGTCCGTCTGTTTTTATTGATTTGGGGCCATTCTTTATGTATGTGGATGTGCTTGGTCAGTTGCATGAATTGACCACTCCTCCCACTCCGCAGCATACATCTTCGCTGTCTGCAGTGTCTTGAGGAAAACTCGTTGTAATTTTAGAATTGCCCACCTTACCAGTCTTTTCCGTGGTTCATGCTTTTTGTGTCCTGTGTAAGAAGTCTTCTCCTAGCCCTGTATTAGGCCATTCTTGCATTACTATAAAGAAATACGTGGCCGGGTGTGGTGGCTCACACCTGTAATCCCATCACTTTGAGAAGCCAGGGCGGGCCAATCACCTGAGGTCAGGAGTTCAAGACCAGCCTGACCAACATGGAGAAACCCTGCCTCTACTAAAAATACAAAATTAGCCAGGCATGGTGGCACATGTCTGTGATCCCAGCTACTCAGGTGGCTGAGGCAGGAGAATCACTTGAACCTGGGAGGCGGAGGTTGCAGTGGGTC
>CAUYLG010012155.1:0-15637 GCA_963573385.1 Cacajao melanocephalus
CTTTGCTTGTATATTTCCACTGTCTTCCAGCCTAAAACCCAGCCAGTCCTAACATTGACTGACTGCTCATGTATATTACATGAGACCCCATGCTGGGCAGGGATACTGAGATAAGTAAGACACAATCACACATCACTGGAAGCACCTCCAACAGAGACAGAGATAGCAACAGATGATTCCAGAACAGTGTATGTGCCTGTCTACAGAGACCCACTCTCAGGAGGGGAACCTTAATTCAGTTCCCAAGAACCTACCAGGTACCACCCTTCAAAGGAAGAGTGGTCTCCACTTCACAGATTGACTTTCAAGGCCAAAGTCAGACAGAAACTGGCAGGACCAGGACTGGACCCCAGGTTTGGCTGACATCACTATCTCCCTTATCGCAAGGAGGCAGAGGCTCCTTGAAGATGTCCTTTTGCACAAGCTGCAAAATATCTGCTAAATGTAGGTCGTTACGGCTGAAAATGCATTTTCCCCCTTGTCCTTGCAGCTGCTCTGTAAGTTTGGGCTGTAGCCTGATGTTCATCTACCCCAGCCCTAGCCAACTGTTGGCCAACAGATCACAGGGTTGTGACCCTTGGAATTGGAAGGCATTCTACACACAGTGTCTCTTCCAGGTGTTTTCTCATCAACCATTAAACCACAAACAGGCCAAGTGACAAAGCACTCAGTTCCTTCACACGGTCATTCCTTCCCCCTCCTGCTTCACCTGATGCAGAAGAATTTGTCAGTCAAACTTGAGCATTACAAGAATATGCAACAGAAAGAATTAGAGAACTCAGCAATCCAAAAGCTGCTAAATGAGGGTTTTCTGCATTTTTGGGGGTAAAGCAGTTCCAAGGAAAGTGAAGTCACAGCCTCTGCAGCTTATTTTCAGTTCTTAGAAAAGAGCCAGTGTCAAAGGGGAAGAGGCTCTGCCCCAGCGCACAGACTCCATTGGCGGGGGGTGTTTGCTGATAAACCAGCTTGGATTTGGCACCAGAAACCCAAAACCTCTGACATATGTTTTCAGTTGGTGATATCAAAGAGGAAACACAAGCTGAAGCAGTGAAAGTTATTAACAGAAAAACCACACGGCTCAGCTAACATGCTGGGGTGATACCCTTCCATCACCAAGCCACCAGCAGTTTCGAGATGACTGTCAGAAAAAACACAGTGGCCTCCTTTTCCTACCGCACCCCCCCTCCCACATTCCTGAGATGTGTTATTATCACTCAGGCCACCATGTCAGCCCAACCAACATTTTTCAATGGACATTATTTACCAGAAGTTGGGGGAGGACAAACGGGGCAGGATATGGTACAGGTGGTTTTCGGCAGCTTGGGTCTGCTTTCTGGCATACAAGCAGGTTTCGCCACAGTAGGGCAGGCTTCAGGTTAAGATCTCGGGAGTCTACTACACACCCAGCTCAGGGGCTACTACCGGGTGCTCTATAATAATTTTGTGAATAAGGTTTGCCTTTTGTTATTATTTTTTTTTTTTGAGACAGAATCTAGCTTCATCTTCCAGGCTGGGGTATGGTTGCGCCACCTCAACTCACTGAAACCTCCGCCTCCTGGGTTCAAGAAATTCTCATACCTCAGCCTCCAGAGTAGCTGGGATTACAGGTGTGTGCCACCATGCCTGGCAAACTTTTTTCTATTTTTAGTAGAGACAGGGGTCTCACTATGTTGCCCAGGCTGGTCTCAAACTCCTGGCCTCCAGTGATCAGTCCGCCTTGACCTCCCAGTGTTGGGATTACAGACATGAGCCACTGCACCCAGCCATTGTGACTAAATTTTAACCTAAGAATTCTGTAACAGAGATCTCATTGTCTGCACCAAAATTTAATTTCAATGTAATCAAAAGAAATTCATCGAATGACCCAGCCAGGGAGAGTGCTTAAGGAGAAATGATGATGAAATGGAATGAAGTGTCCCAGATGGGACACTGGAACAGGAAAGGACGTTAGGAATAACCCCAAGAAATCTGAATGAAGTACAGACTTGGGTTAATAAAAGCATCTCAATATTTGTTCATTAATTTGAACAAATGCACCATACTAATGTAAGATGTTAATAATAGAGGAAGCTGGGTACAGGTACATGGGAACTCTTTGTACGATCTCTGCAATTTCTCTGTCTCTCTCTCTCTCTCTCTCTCTGTGTGTGTGTAGACAAGCAAGAATGTACTGATACTCCCAGCAAGAATGATTTGATGCCTACCAAGTGTCACATACCATGTAAAAGTGATCTACCCATATCTGCATTTTTATCATAAAGCAATGTTGAATTTTATCAAATGCTTTTTCAGTGTTAATTGAAATGATCGTATGGTTTTTATCCTTCATTCTGTTGATTGTATCATGTTGATTGATTTGCATAGGTTGAACCATCCTTGCATCCCAGGAATAAATCCCATTGTGTCATGATGAATGATCTCTTTAATGTATTGTTGAATTCAGTTTGCTAGTATTTAGTTGAGGATTTTTGCATCAATATTCATCAGAGATATTGGCCTGTAGTTTTTCTTGTTTGTTTTTGTTTTGATGTGCTTTGTCTGTTTTGGTATCAGGGTAATATGGGCCTTGTAGAATGAGTTTGGAAGTGTTCCCTCCTCTGTTATTTGAAGTAGTTTAGATAGGATTGGTATTAGTTCTTAAATGTTTGGTAGAACTCAGCAGTGCTGCCATCAGGTCCTAGACATTTCTTTACTGAAAGACTTTTTATTATGGCTTCAGTCTCATTACTTGTGATTGATCTGTGTTCAGAGTTTAGATTTCTTCCTGATCTGTGTTCAATCTTGGAAGGTTGTATGTGTCTAGGAATTTGAACATTTCTTCTAGATTTCCCAAGTTATCAGCATATAACTTCTCATAGGAGCCACTAATAATCCTCTAAATGTCTGCCAGATCAGTTGTAATGTCTCCTTTTTCATTTTTGATTTCATTTATTTGTATCTTTTTTTCTTAGTCTTACTAAACATTTGTCAATTTTGTTTAAATTTTCAAAAAACCTACTTTTTGTTTCATTGATCTTTTGTATTGTTTTCTTCCTTTCAATTTCATTTTTTTCTTCTCTGATCTTTATTATTTGTCATTTATTTTCTTCTAATTTTGGGTTTAGTTTGCTCTCACTTTTCTAGTTCTTTAAGACGCATTGCTAGAACCAGCAAAAAACAAAAAACAAATCCCATCATAAAGTGAGCTAAGGACATGAATTTTCAAAAGAAAAAAATACAAATGGCCAATAAACTAAACTATGAAAAAATGCTTGACATCACTAATGATTACAGAAATGCAAAACAAAACCACAATTTGATACCACGTTACTGCTGCAAGAATGGCAATAATCAAAAAAATCAATAAATACTAGATATTGGCATGGATTTGGTGAAAAGGGAAAACGTTTACACTGCTGGTGGTGATGTAAACTAGTACAGCCACTACGGAAAACAGTTTGGAGAGTCCTTAAAGAACTAAAAGTAGAACTACCATTTGATCCAGGGATCCCACTACTGGGTATCTACCCAGAGGTAAAGAAATTATACAAAAACGATACTTGGACATGCGTGTTTATAGTAGCACAATTCACAATTGCAAAAATATGGAAACAGCCAAAAGGCCCATCAATCAATGAATGGATAAAGAAATTATCTGTATATAACTATATATATAATATATATAACTATTTTTATATGTATAAATAATATATGTATGACTATATGTAATATATATAATATACATAACAATATATGTATAATATATAACTATATATGATATATTGTGTTTTATATTGTGTTATATATTATACATATTGTGGTATATATTGTATAATATATATAACACAATATATATATTATATAATATATATAACACAATATATATTATATAATACATATTATATAATATATAACAATACATAATATAATATATATAACATATATAATATATAACATATATAACTATATTATATATAACTATATATTATATATAACTATATATTATATATAACTTATATAACATAGAATATATATGATATATATCATATAGCAATATATATGTAACTATATATAACAATTTATCATATATATATGTATATATGATGGAATACTACTCAGCCATTAAAAGGAATGAAATAATGGCATTCGCAGTGACCTGGATGGAACTGGAAACCATTATTCTAAGTGAAGTAACTCAGGAACAGAAAACCAACCATTGTATGTTCTCACTGATACATGGGGGCTAAGTTATGAGGATGCAAAGGCGTAAGAATGATACAATAAACTTTGGGGACTTGGCGGAAAGAGTGGGGGCTGAGGGATAAAAGACTACACAGTGGGTACAGTGTACACTGCTTGGGTGATGGGCGCACCAAAATCTCAGAAATCAGCACTAAAGAACTCATTAGTGTATCCAACCACCACCTGTTCCCCAAAAACTTATTGAAATTTTTTTAAAAGATGAATTGTTAGATTATTTAATTGAAACGTTTCCACTTTTTTGATGTTGTCATTTATAGCTATAAACTTCCTACTTAGTATTGCTTTTGCTGTATCTTGTAAGTTTTGGTATGTTGTGCTTCATTATCATTTGTTTCAAGACAGTTCTCAATTTCCTTCTTCAGTTTTTCATTGATCCACTGGTCATTCAAGAGCATATTGTTTAATTTTCATGTAAGTGTATAGGTTCAAAAATTCCTCTTTTTATTAATTTCCAGTTTTATTCCACTGTGGTCAGAGAAGATGCTTGATATTATTCAAATTTTTTTTTAATTTTAAGACTTTTTATATGACCTATTATATGGTCTAGCCTTGAGAATGATTCATGTATTGAGGAAAAGAATGCATATTCTGTAGCTCTTGAATGAAATGTTCTACAAAAATCTATTAGATCCATTTAGTCTATAGTGAAGATTAAATCTGATGTTTCTTTGTTGATTTTCTGTCTGGAAAATCTGTCCAATGCTGAAAGTAGGGTATTGAAGTCTCCAGCTATTATGGTACTGGGGTCTATCTCTGCTATTAGCTCTAATAATATCTTTTATATATATATATGTGTGTGTGTGTGTGTGTATACATATGCATATATATATGTGTATGTGTGTATACATATGTATGTATGTATATATGTATATATATATATGTGTGTATGTGTGTGTGTATATATATATATATATATCTGGGTGCTCCTGTGTTGGGTGGAGATATATTTAGAATTGTTATATTCCCTTGCTGAATTGACCCCTTTATCATTATACAGTGATCTTCTTTATTTCTTCTTGTGGTTTTTGTCTTGAAATCTATTTTGTTTGATATAAGTGTAGTGACTCCTGCTCTTTCTAGTCAGAACCAGAAGGAGAGTGTCATGAAGAATTTCAAAGTATTGTGATGGAGACTGAAAGAAAATATATGATTAATAAATAAGGGAAAGGACTTGGCTCTAAGCCAGGAGACTTGGGTTTCATCTGATGAGTGATAGGAATATACAAAATAAAGTCTATAAGGAAGCTTTATTTGGGTAGATGCACACATTGGCCTGGATGACCCATAAGAGAAAGTTTAGTTAGAACACTGTTGTGGGCTCAGCACCTTCTAGCTTGAAACCATATCTTTTATACTTCCCTGTATAACCCCTGCACAGAACCTGGAGTAAAATGCAAATAGATAAATATTTATTGAGTGAGAAAATTGGATAAAGAAAGGTAGACTTAAATGATAGCCATTGAAAAAGAACAATTTCATACTGGGAAATCAGTTGAATTTGGCAAAAGCGTGGATAAGGATTAGGACGTTTGGAGAAGTCACATAAGGCTATCATGTTTGAAGCTTTGAAACTGGAAATCAGGAAAAGCATGAGTCATTGAATAAACGAGTGAAATGGCTGGATGAATAGGTAAAGGTAATGCTACCTGCTATAATGAAAACTCCCAGATCTCAAAAAAATAACAATAAAAATTTAAGTGTCAATGAATGTTAACAAAATAACATCCAATAAGGATTCTATGGGGAGGGGACAGTCAGGAAATTTCCAGTTCCCATGAAACTATCCAGTGACTCAGACTGACAAGAGATTCTTCTGTCTTCCACATGTGGCTACCAAGATCCGCCTCAGCCTCCATGCAGCAGAGATCAAAAATTATGTGGGAGGTCTGATTGGCCAGGCATGTACCACTTTAACATTCTACTATTTTATCTAACACCTGCAAAAGAGGCTGGCAAGAGGAGCCTAGCTGAGTGGCTGGGAGGAAAAGGAAATGGTTTGGTGAACAGCCCATTCTTCTTTGTCACGCTGGCAAAAGAGGCCAGTAGAATTTCCCTATAAGAGATGCTAACAGGAGTTCTTCAGGCTAAAATGAAAGAACACCAGCATGAACTCAAGATATAAGAGGAAATAAATAAGTCTGGTAAAAATAACTTTATATAAGAACCACTGTTACTGTACTTTTGGCTTGTACTTTTTTCCCTATGTGATTTAAAGGGCAAGTGAATAAAACAATCATTATAAATCTATGGTAATGAGTTCCCAATATATAATGACATAATCTGTGACAATAATAACATAAAGGGGAGGAAAGGAGATGGATAGAAGCAGAATGTTTCTATACCATTGAAATTAAGTTGGTTATAAATTGGTTTACTATTAAAGCTACATAGTTACAAGTTTAAGATGCTAAGTGTGATTTCCCAGATAACCACTAAGAAAATAACTTTAAAAAATACGGAAATAAATATGGCACACTATAAAGAAATCAACAGAATACCAAAAAATCGTGGTAGTAATGGAGAAACTGAAGAGCAACGACAACAACAAAGACTACAGAAAACAAAATTAAATGACAGAAGTAAGTCTTTTCTTATCAGTAATTATTTTCAATGTAATTGGATCAAATCCTGTTACTCATAAGACGGAAATTGGCAGAATGAACCAAAAAAGATCCATCTACATACTGTTTACAAGAGAGTCATTTTAAATACAAAAACACAAAAAGTTTGAATAAAAACAATGGAAAAATATATTTCATGCAAATGGCATCCAAAAGAGAGCTGGGTGGCTATAGATTTCAAGTCAAAAAGTTTACAAGAGTGAAATATATATATATATATATATATATATATATATATATATATATATATGAGATGGAGTCTTGCTCTGTCGCCCAGGCTGGAATGCAGTGGTGTGATCTTGGCTCACTGGAACCTCCACCTCCCAGGTTCAAGAAATTTTCCTGCCTAGCCTCCCAAGTAGCTGGGACTACAGGTACATGCCACCACGCTCAGCTAATTTTTGTATTTTCAGTAGAGACAGGGTTTCACCATATTGGTCAGGCTGGTCTTGAACTCCTGACCTTGTGACCTGCCCAACTCAGCCTCCAAAAGTGCTGGGATTGTAGGCGTGAGCCACTGCATATCACCAAAGACATTATATATTGATAAAAGTTGCCCTACATCAAGAAAACATAAAAATTATATACCCATCTAATGACAACACTCCCGAAACATGTGAAACAAAAATTAACAAAATTGAAGGCACAGTTTTACAATAGTATCTGGAGGCTTCATTAGTCCGTTTTCAATAGTGAATAGAATAACCAGACAGAAGATTAATAGACCAATTTTATCTAATACTTAACACGATAGACCAATTGTATCTAATACTCAGAGAGCACTTCACTCAACAGTAGCAGAGTATACAATTTTCTCAAATGCATATGGAACATTCTTTAAGATAGATCTTATGTTAGTCCACAAAACATCTTAATAAATTTAAAAAGATTGAAATGGTTTTTTTTCTGCTGTAACTACCATCAATAACAGAAGAAAAACTTTTGAAAAACTCACAAATAAGTGGAAATTTTGTTTAAAAAGCATTTCTAAAACTGTTAAACATACAATTACTATATAAGCCAATAATCCACTCCTTGATACATACCCAACAAAATTGTAAACAAGGACTTAAGTAGTTACTTGCATGCCAGTGTTCCTAATGCCATTATTCACAATAGCCAAAAGGTAGAAATATCACATGTCCATCAACAGGTAAATGAATATGCACTATATATGGAGTATTATTCAGCCATCAAAAAAAATAAAGTTCCGACATATGCAAAAATATGGATGAACCCTGAAAACATTATGCTAAGTGAAGTAAGCCAGATGCAAAATGACAAATATTATATGACTTCATTTATATTAAATACATAGAAGAGGCAAATTCATGAGAAAGAAAGTAGATCAGAAGTTGCCAGGGACTGAGGAAAGGGAAAAATGGGGAGTTGTTGGGTGGAGAATTTTTTTTGAGACAATGAAAATATTCTGTAAATAGGCGGTGGTAATAGTTGTATAACATTGTAAGTGTTCTTAATGTCACTGAATTGTACACTAAAAAAAAATTGTTAAAATGATACACTTTATATATATTTTGCCACAAGCTTTTAAAAAAAGACATACAAAATGCAAACCTATATTTTCTATTATTCAGTTCAACAATCACAAATGTTTCCCACACGTACTCTTTATGGATCAGTGACCATTATAACCATTATGGAGTTAGTGACAGTTCACTAACCAGAATTATTTTTTGGACCACTTTGAGTAGCACTGATCTGGAGTCAGATATTTCACCTCAGTAAACCTCAGTTTCCGCATATATAACTAAGAAATAATTATGCTGTTTATCACCTCTGGTTTTCATGGAATTAGATAATGCGTGGAAATGACTCAGTCCTGTGCCTGGTACAATGATCGTTAGCTCTTATTTGATGATGTTTGTGCCTACTCGTATGTTGCATTCTAAGTTTTAAGCAGTTGATATATATTTTTGCTAATTTTTAAAACTTGTAGGCTCAAAAACTGCTTCAGCCATTCTTTTAGATGTTTGCACTGTACCCTGCATTTTATAGTACATACTATACTGCATGGAATTTATTTTATATACATATATATATGTGTGTGTGTGTGTGTGTGTGTGTGTGTACACACACACACACACACACACACACACAGACTAAATATTTATTGAAAGCAAGGATTGTGCATCCCAGTGGCTAATCAGCAATGCTGAGCAAAGTTTCTGCCTTGGAATAGCCCTCAATGAATGCTTACTATACAGAGTTCATGGGCCCTACCTCCTCATCTGCACTCAAAAGTACGGAAAACAATCTTCTACTCTGAAGAGGCCCCCAAATACACATGGATAATCTAACCATAACCTCAATTTAGGATGGTAATCATGTTTGTTCAACAGTTTATTATCTAAAGTGTGGCATTAAAGATCAATCATTTAGAATTTGAGTCATCCATGAAAAAATACCTGGTAGCATATCACATTGGAGCTCCTTTCATTCCCATTAGCAAATAGCAGAGAACATTAGCCACCTATGCTCCACTTGCCATCACAGTAAGCACGGCACAGCCTTCTACGTGACTCCTGAAGGTTACTACAGACAATAGCGAAGCCAAACCAAGAAATACCACTATGTGGTTTAGAAGTTGCCTATTCATGGAGCCTGAAGACTAAGATTGAATTCTGCCACAAAAAAAAAAACAAACAGATTTTTATCTGCCCCCACTCACATTCCAACCTTGTTCTTCACAAAAATATAAAATAAATGTAGCAATAATAATAAATTATAAACAGACCCTAGAAAAATTTGTTTCAGGGAATCTAAATAATGCAGGTGGGATTAAACTCAACAAAGTTAATTTGTATATATAGAATATTGACAGAAGTGAAAGATTCATGAAATCAAATGTGGCAAATTATTAATATTTAATGAAAACCTAAACTAGATGTCCTTAAGTCAATAAAAACTCTTAATTCTCCAATGAAAGATAGATAAGGTGAATTGTCACCTTTTAAAATTTTAAACATTTGGAAATCAGAAAGACAAAAACAAATTTAGTTTCCTCTTTGATTTCTTTTTTTTTTTTTTTGAGACAGAGTTTCACTCTGTCGCCCAGGCTGGAGTGCAATGGTGCAATCTGCAATCTTGGCTCACTGCAACCTCTGCCCTCCAGGTTCAAATGATTCTCCTGCCTCAGCCTCCTGAGTAGCTGAGATTACAGGTTCCCACCACCATGCCCAGCTAATTTTTGCCTTTTTAGTAGAGATGACGTTTTACCATGTTGGTCAGGCTGGTCTCAAACTCCTGACCTCATGATCTGTCCAGCTTGGCCTCCCAAAGTGCTGGGATTACAGGCGTGAGCCACTGCAATATTTTACAGACAAGTACTATTTAAATATAAATGAGAAAATTATTCAGCAGTTTTCCAATAGTATCTTCATCAAGGTGATGATATAGAAAATTTTAGCTGGATGTAATAACTTTTGAAAACAGAATAGAAATCTTTATGTCCTCTGTGTACAAGTGCCATGCAAACATCCCACCCAGTAGCTAGTGTGGGAAAGGTATTAATTGGCTCTGCCTTAACTGTTAACAGTTCTTATTTACACCTTCTTCTACAGGTGGACTTGTCAGCCATTCCCAAGTAATCTCATTTGGTCTGAGTATACCAGTGGCTAAAGAGAAAGTTTTGAGTTACGTAAATAAAACAACATGAGAGATATGCATTACTCCACTTACTCTTTAACTCATATTAAACATTGGACTTTTATGGGGTATGAGTCTCCTTTGCAAATAAGTCTTTATTTTGGGTCAACATATATTTTAACGCAAAGAAATATTATAGGTGCTTCGTTCTGATGATTTCTAAGACACATGCAGACACACACACACACACACACACAAACTGACACCATTTTCTTTCCTCACCTTTCTTTACTGGTTCCTCCAAATATTTAATATTTAGTCATAACTTACTTTCCCTATAACATGCTTTTTCTAGATACCATGCGTAGAAGCTATTAAATATAAAATGCTAATACACTGTAAAATATCTAATAAAAATATTGCCTTAAAATTCTGAGTCTACAAATAATCTGGGCATAGCTGGACAAAGAATCTGAAAAAGAACATGTTTTTAATGTAAAAGATCAAGTAGTTCAACCAAATATATTAAAGCTACAAATAGCGTATGGAACCTTAAAGATTTCCTCTATGTTTGGCATTCTTTTTCTGCTATAGAAAAAAAAACATGTTTTCTTATTCTCTGCTAAGTTTATTAATTTCACATCAGTATATCAATGAAGTTTTAGGAATGTGTAGGAGAAACCTCATAAATAGGACCAGATAAGACCAGAGAACCAGAGAATAAAGAACACTATCTTGTTTTTCTTTTTTTCTCCTCGTTTTTTTTTTTTTTTTTTTTGGAGGCAGTCTCACTCTGTTGTCCAGGCTGGAGTGTGCAGTGGCATGATCTCAGCTCACTGCAACCTCCACCTCTCAGGTTCAAGTGATTCTCCTGCCTCAGCCTCCCAAGTAGCTGGGATTACAAGTGTGTGTCACCGCATCTGGCTAACTTTTGTATTTTTAGTAGAGACAGGGCTTCACCATGTTTGACAGGCTGGTCTTGAACTCCTGACCTCAGGTGATCTGCCCACTTTGACTTCTCAAAGTGCTGAGATTACAGATGTAAGCCACTGCACCCAGCCTCTGTTTTTCAAAACACATAACAATCAGACTTTGAGACTTTATCATCACTTCATCTGCTCACTCACCTGGAGACTGAAAGAGAACTGTCCCTGCCATGTCCTTGCTCACCAGTGGCCACCTGCTGAGCTTGGTCACTGACAAATGTCACTGGGATGCTTAAGGAAACTTCACCCCCAACATGACGGTCTGATGCCCCAGCACCCTTCAACTCACACAACTTATTTGTCTATATGGAAGCCTTTTATTAATTGTCTCTTATTTTCTGTACTTTGTGATGTTTTGACATCTTAAAAGTTTTGTTACCTGAGTAGAGACTCCCCTTTCAGGGCTTCCAGTTCTGAGAGAAAGTGAAGGACTTGGCCTGGAGCACATCATTTGTGTGCAAACCACCCAATGTTGGGTGCATATCCCCAACCACTTCCTTACCTAACTCTCACACACCAAGCGAATATTCCTCCTGCCCCGAGTCCTTCCAGGGCCAGCTACCGGGAAATTAGAGACCACCCCTATAGCCCAGAGCCCAGTGAAACTACCCACACAAGCCAGCCCTGAGCTGGGTCCACCACCCTGACTTGCCTAAACTTCAGGAACCCAATAAAGGCTCTGGCTAGACTTCACCGTTACTCCTGCAAACACAAACCTGGCATTTTCCCCAAGGCCCTGCATGGTGTAGCATGTCCCTTTCTCTTGGGAACTGTAAATGATACATTCTTCTTTCAATGCCATTGACCTTCCCATGTGTCATCAGTCAGTCCTCTCCATAAATTAGAATCTTGCAGGTACACATGAGACCAGTATCAGAAGGGATACATATGGAAACTGGACTCTTCAGCTTTAGCATTTTGTTGGGAGATGAGCTACACATGAAAATTAATTAGAAAAGGATAGATACATGTATAGGTTCATTCAGAAAACAAAAAAATTAGAGCCTGTTAGCTTAGCTTTGCTTTGCTTTTGAACTTGAGAAAGCACTTCATCAGCCATCAATGATATTTCAAGGGCCTTCCCTAAAACTTGTCTGAGTTGCCAGATCAAATGGGCTTTCAAAATGAAGATCTACAGCTTTTCAGTGAAATTACTGACCTAGCCAGCTGTTTAGGATTAGGCTACATTGAGTGGTTTCTGCACCCTTCCCGATCAGAATGTAGCACAGGCCTGGCAGCCCTCCTCTAACCCAAGTCAGTAGGAGGTTTTTAAATCTTTTATGCATCTTTAGGCTTTTTTGTAAGACACAGAAGGCTCTCTGCTAGTAGCAAGCATTGGTTGTACTGTAGTATAGGATACATCCTTTACCAGAGATATTGCCTATGGCAGTGGTTCTTAACCTTTGCTGTGCAACAGAATCTTCTAGGAAGCTTTCTGGAAATACTAATGTCTATGTTTCACTGCAAGATGTTTGGCTTCAGTTAAAGTTCAAACACTGAAATTTTTAAAAATTCCTTTGAATTTATTCTGAAAATTTTAAAGTTCAACCACAATTGAGAACGATTATTATATATTATCATTCTGTCGTCCTGAGACCCTGCATGGGCATTACAGAATCTGGAATCCTGTCCTATTTAGCTAGATGGATATCATAAAAGCATGTGCATCTATTAGTAGAATGTTTTCTGAGAGAAAAAATACATTCCAAGAACATATATCCCAAGCTGCTTTGTTCTGTTGATTCCTAAGACACACACACACACACACACACACACACACACACAGAAAAGTAACACCATTTTCTTTGCATCACCTTTCTTTACTAGTTCCTCCAAATATTGAGTATTTAGTTGTACATTACTTTCCCTATAACATTCTTCATTTTTCTCTTCCTTTTTTTTTTTTTTTGAGGTGGAGTTTTGCTCTTATTGCCCAGACTAGAGTGCAATGGTGCCATCTCGGCTCACTGCAACCTCCCCCTCCTGGGTTCAAGCAATTCTCCTGCTTCAGCTTCTTGAGTAGCTGGGATTACAGGCATGCGCCACGATGTTTAGCTAATTTTGTATTTTTAGTAGAGACAGGGTTTCTCCATGTTGGTCAGGCTGGTCTCTAACTCCTGATCTCAGGTGATCCGCCCACCTTGGCCTCCCAAAGTGCTAGGATTATAGGTGTGAGCCACTGTGCCTGGCCCATGCTTCATCTTTCTAGATACCATGCCCAGAGGCAATTAAATATAAAATGATAATACACCATAAAATATCTTATAAAATATTGCCTCAAAATTCCAAGTCTACAAATATTCTGAGCATAGCTAGACACCGAATCTAAAAAAGAACATGTTTTTAATGTCAATGATCAAGTAGTTCAAATATGCTAAAGCTATAAATAGTGTAGCTATGTATAGTGTGGTTTCGTGAACAGAGCACTGGAGTAGCATTACGAATATTGACTGACAGTTATGATCTACCTGCTAAGACACCTTGGATAAGTCACTGCAATCATCCTTCTGCATGAGGCTCACTTGTTAGGGTCTATTTTGTGGAGCTACCAAATGATCAGGCTTCAAAATAAATGATATTGAGAATAAAAAAGAAAAGTATAGATGGGGTGGTATTATTAATTAAGGGAAAATAAGTCATTGTTACTAGCCAAATAAAGTTTAGTGCTCTGTT
The DNA here is from genome assembly GCA_963573385.1 of Cacajao melanocephalus. Classification (NCBI taxonomy): domain Eukaryota; kingdom Metazoa; phylum Chordata; class Mammalia; order Primates; family Pitheciidae; genus Cacajao; species Cacajao melanocephalus. The sequence continues at coordinate 14,129 of CAUYLG010012155.1, forward strand.
AACATTTTTTGTTTAGAATTAGAGAAAACAACATGGACAAATCCACTCATGTTTAAGAACAAATGAAACAGAATCACGATGCATAACTGTATCTTTATTTGCTCACAATTCATTGAAACTTCGTATTGGCTGTCGCTAGACTTCACTTGTTGCAATAAAGGGCTATTTTGAGAGAACAGTGGCATCATAAGCACAAATAAAAATATCCTTATCATTTCATCCTGTGTTTTATATTATGTATGCATTTATTTATTTTTGCATAAAGCATTTGTATTTCAGATAATTTTCTTAAGACATATTTCTTTATCCAGTCTATCATTGAGAGGCATTTGGGTTGGTTCCAAGTCTTCGCTATTGTGAACAGTGCCACAGTAAACATACATGTGTATGGGTCTTTATAATAGAATGATTTATAATGCTTTGCGTATATACCCAGTAATGGGATTGCTGGGTCAAATGGTATTTCTGTTTCTAGATCCTTGAGGAATACTATGCAGTCATAAAAAAGGATGAGTTCATGTCCTTTGCAGGGACATGGATGAAACTGGAAGCCATCATTCTCAGCAAACTGACACAAGAACAGAAAACCAAACACCGCATATTCTCACTCATAAGTGGGTGTTGAACGATGAGAACACATGGACACAAATAGGGGAACATCACACATCAGGGCCTGGGAGTTTGGGGGCTAGGGGAGGAATAGCAGGGGGTGGGGGGATTGGGGAGGGATAGCATTAGGAGAAATAGCTAATGTAGATGATGGGGCGATGGATGCAGCGAACCACCACCATGCACGTGTAACAAACCCGCAATGTAACAAACCTGCAGAAACAAAACCAAAAAAAGACACATTTCTGTACAAATCAAAACCTAATGAGATGCCATCTCCTGCCAGAATGGCAATTATTAAAAAGTCAAGAAACAACAGATGCTGGTGACACTGTGGAGAAACAGGAATGTTTTTACGCTGTTGATGGGAATGTAAATTAGTTGAACCATTGTGGAAGAGAGTGTGGCAATTTCTCATATATCTAAAACCGGAAATACCACTTGACCCAGCAATTCCATTACTGGGTATATACCCAAAGGAATATAAATTATTTTGTTATAAAGACACATGCACATATATATTCAATGCAGCACCATTCCCAATAGCTGACACATGGAATCCACCAAAATGCCTATCACTATTGCTTCACAATAGCAAAGACATAGAATCAACCGCCCACCAATGATAGACTGGATTAAGAAAATGTGGTACATATATACCATGGAATACTATGCAACCACAGAAATGAACAAGATCATGTTCTTTGCAGGGACACAGAGGGAGCTGGAAGCCATCATCCTCAGCAAACTAATGCATGAACAAAACCAAACACTGCATGTTCTCACTTATAAGTGGGGGCTGAACGATGAGAACACAGGGACACGGGATCAGCGCAGGGAACAACATACACTGGGGCTTGTTGGAGAAGTGGAAGGAGAGAGAGCGTCAGGAAAAATAGC
>CAUYLG010012156.1:0-10600 GCA_963573385.1 Cacajao melanocephalus
TAGGTTGGGGAAGTTTTCCTGGATAATATCCTGAAGAGTATTTTCCAGCTTGAATTCATTCTCTTCATCACATTCAGGTACACCTATCAGACGTAGATTAGGTCTTTTCACATAGTCCCCTATTTCTTGGAGACTTTGTTCATTCCTTTTTACCCTTTTTTCTCAATCTTGCCTTCTTGTCTTATTTCATTGAGTTGATCTTCGACCTCTGATATCCTTTCTTCTGCTTGGTCAATTCGGCTGTTGAAACTTGTGCTTGCTTCGTGAAGTTCGTGTATTGTGTTTTTCAGCTCCATCAATTCATTTATATTCCTCTCTAAGTTGTCCATTCTCGTTAGCATTTCGTTAAATCTTCTTTCAAGGTTCTTAGTTTCTTTGCATTGGGTTAGTACATGTTCTTTCAGCTCACAGAAGTTTCTTATTATCCACCTTCTGAAGCCTGATTCTGTCAGTTTGTCACACTCATTCTCCATCATGCCTTGTTCTCTTGCTGATGAGGAGCTGCAATCCCCTGTAGGAGGAGAGGCATTCTGATTTCAGGTGTTCTCAGCCTTTTTGCACTGGTTTCTTCCCATTTTTGTGGCTTTATCCACCTGTCGTCTTTGTAATTCCGACTTTCAGATTGGGTCTGAGTGAACGTCCGGCTTGTTGGTGATGAAGTTTTTTCTGTTTCTTAGTTTTCCTTTGGTGGACACCCCTTCCCCACAGAGCTTGGCCTTCCCGGGTTCAGCTGTGCTTACTGTGAAACTCTCTGTCCTCAGCGCTTCCAATTGCTGTTCTCCTTGTGGGGATGGGACCAGCCGAGCCTGACTCCAAGGGCACCCAGTCACCTATACTCTGCACTGAGAAGCACTGCGCTGTGCCAGGGCACCAGCAAAAGAGCTGCGCCGGCCAAAAGAGTCCCACTGGCGACCCCTGTGGCTCCTCTGCCAGGAATCTCCCAGTTTGTGGGCCACAGAAATTCGTCTGAAATTGCGGCATCCACTCGCTCTCTGTGCTTTCACTGGGAGCTACAATCCTGAGCTGTTGTTAATCGGCCATCTTGGATCTCTCCCTAATTTTTGTATTTTTTAGTAGAGACGGGGTTTCACCATGTTAGCCAGGATGGTTTCGAGCTCTTGACCTCATGATCCTCCCACCTCGGCCTCCCAAAGTGCTGGGATTACAGATGTGAGCCACCGTGCCCAGCCAGCATGGTCTTTCAAATACCAAACTATTTCCTCCCCAACATACCTGATTGTACCATCATTCTTCTTCTACAAACATCCCCATATTCCAGACTTATGAGAGCACGGAAGAAAGACATAAGAAGAAAAATGAAGTGAGCTGATGGAAAGGCAGAGGGAGGCCATAGAGAGATAGCGGTCCCAGAACACTTGGCAACTTAAGGACCACAAGCTGCCAAAGGAGAATTCTGGTCACGAATCTCAAGCACTCTCATCTGCTCTTCTCCCATTTCCATCCCTGCACACTTATTTGAAGAGTTTGATAGTTGGATGCCTTGATAGAATAAAGCAAAGGATTTCATTTTTTAAATCATCTTTTGTGCTTGTCATGCTGAATGGCAGGACCTTTAAAGCATTTTGCAAATTGAATTCACCTTCCATTTAGGTAACACATTTAGTTGAGCTTTCATTTGCCTTCTGCTGACCAAAAAAAGGCTGTGTATTTACTGGCTCAGTTCTCTCTCTGCACATGAGGGAATCAGCATATTTACATACCACTATTTCTGGCTGAACCGAAACCTTGGTTCCCAGAGGAAGGCAACTTGCAGACCATCTCCATTTATGAGAAGCACATCTGTTTCCCTAACCACATCTTACCACATGGCTCTTGGTTCTCCCCAGAACCCCGTTGCTACCTCCCCCATTCCACCTTCAGCCAAATCCAAGTTTGGTTTATCTGTTTCCCTAGGCAACATCAATGTGTACAGAAACTCACTGCTTGGACACTCCGAGAATTGTCAAGGCTCAACATTTATTTTTGTAACAATACCCAAGATTAATATCATATTTTCTTTTTCAGTCATAAAATTCAAGGGATATTGAAGCATTAAAAATGGTTTGATGAACATATACTTCAGATAAGTAATTATAAGCAGGTATATTCACATGGATGTAAAAAAAAAAAACCTAAACATATACCCCGAACCTAAAATGAAAGCTTAAATTAAAAAAAAAAAGAAAGAATATTACTTTTAAAAAAAGGAATTCACACTTAAGTTGGTAAACAATTAAGTTAAGCCAGATGGCTAAGTGGATTTAGGGGCTCCATTTGATGAATCAAAAAGTAATGCCATTGTTGAAAGTAAGCCAGTAAAACTCTGGCTCTGCCTGCATTTTCATGGTGATAAGAAGAGAAAAGCCATTAGTAAATAGTGACTCTCATCCAAACCTATCAGCAGAATTGACAAAACTGGTTCCAAGTGAAGCCTCAGAAGGTAAAATGAGAACATGGCCCCCCTAAAGCCCCCATTCATATATGGAGCACAGAGCCCAACACGTGATTGGTGCCAACAAGAATTTGTTGAACAAATAAGTGATGAGAAATAAAGTAGAAATTTTCTCCTTACCTAAGAGGAGTTGCAGAATTTCATGATCACACCTGAAAGTTTAGAGCTCTCCTCTCCAGTTTGATCCAGTAGCTGAAGGAGTTTAATCCTCTCACACCCAAAGCTTTTAACATACAAAATTTATGACTTCCTGCTCCTTGCTCAAGAAGAGCTCTTATTTCTGTGACCTTTTTGAATCAATGCCCCAAAATCATATCAGAAAGGATCCCAGAAAAAGACTATCATTTGGAGGAAAGTATCTTCTTACAATTTTTTTTCTCTGTTGAATCTATTTTGGGTCCTTTAGTTTTAAACTAATAATAATAATAATGAGTGCCTTCATGCCATCTTCTAAAAAATAACAATGAGAACATTCAAGAAAGAGAATCATGCCATTCTAATTAAACTCACTGAGCACACCTGGCTTCAACCACTTTGTTTAATGTCAGTTTCAAGACCTAAGGCTATTTCTAGTGAGGACCTTAGAAAATTTATTTCTTTGAATGGCTATTATTAAAAAGTCAAAAAATAATAGATGTTGGCAAGTTGCGGAGAAAAAAGAATGCTTATACACTGTTGGTGGGACTGTAAATTAATTCAACCATTGTGGAAGACAATGTGGCAATTCCTCAAAGACCTAAAGACAGAAATACTGTTCAATCCAGCAATCCCTTTACTGAGTATATACCCAGAGAAATATAAATCACTCTATTATAAAGACATATGCATGCATATGTTCACTATTCACAATAGCAAAGATACTGAATCAACCTAAATGCCCATCAATGGGTATTTAGAATAAAGGAAATGTGGTACATATACTCTGTGGAATACTATCCAGCCATAAAAAGAACAAGATCATGTCCCTTATGAAAACATGGATGGAGCTGGAGGCCATTATCCTTGGCAAACTAACACAGAAACAGAAAACCAAATGCCACATGTTCTCATTTACAAGTGGGACCTAAATGATAAGAGCACATGAATGCAAAGAGGGGAACAACACACACTGGGGCTTGTCAAAGGGTAGAGGTTGGGAGAAAGGAGAGGATCAGAAAAAATAACTATTGGGTACTAGGCTTAATACCCAGGTGAGAAATAATACAACAAACCCCCATGACACAAGTTTACCTATATAACAAACTTGCATATGTACCCCAAACTTAAAATAAAAGTTAAATTTACAAAAGAAAATTAATTTCTTTGGAAGACTTAGAGACCCAGTTACTTTTTCGACAGTCCCAAGGCTTGTTTCACAGGGTCACAGAGCTCTGAGAAAGACCAGTGGGAAAAACTTCAGTGCAGAGAGACATTGACTCAATACCAAGAAGAGCTTTCCAATTGTCAGAGCTGTCTCTAAAATTACAAATACCAGATGTGCTATCTCAGGAACTTGGAAGTTCCCTGTCACTGTTCAGGTAGAGGCCAGAAGTAGAGAAGAAAGATGGAACTTAAGTCAGCAGTGGGGACTGTGATCTTTAAAGTCCCTTCCAGTTCTAAGTTTCTGATTCCATGAGCCTCCTCCTGGCATTCTGAAATAAGTTTGTGAATCTAGTCATTTACCTGAACTTTGGAGGTCAAGGAGGGACATGGAAGAAAAAATGAAATCTGGCTCACTGGTCAGGACCAGGACTTTCTTGAGACCATCCCAGTTCCCTCTAGAGTCACAGCTTATGGAGAGTGCTCTGTCCTCCCTCAGGACAACCAGGCCAGACCAATACATTTAGCAGGCTTGTGTAATTCAACCAAAACAAATTCAGCCTTAGAAATCTGGAAAACAGCTATTTTTCTGGCAACAATGCAGATGGGTGATGGCAATGCCTCCCAGGTCCCCTCCTCAGAAAGACCTTACCTGGACAACCATGAGATCCTACTGATTTTAATTCCGTGTTCTGAAATACGATGTTCCATGTCACAATGCTGTAAATTAGCCTGATACTCTGACAAATGAACCCTGGGTATGATTAAATCAAGCCCCATTACTTTCCTATTTCCTCCTTTACCTATTGTACTCCATCATAGAACACTGGCAGAAAAACCCAACTCCTTGGTTCCTCCAGGGGAGAAGTGCAAGGAGAAAGGAAGGAAAGCATCACTGTGGTGTGTGGTTTGCTTTCCCACAGTTGATTTTGGAATTCATCTCTCTGACTGCCTATTACTCACTGACCGCCATAAACCACAACCTCCAAGGAGAGTTGGGGAAAAGGCAGACAGAGGTGAGGAGGATAAAAAGAAGACAGGAAGAGCAGGAGGAAGAGGGAAAAGGCAAACATAAAGGAGAGGGAAGAAAAATAAATTTGAAAGGAGAGAAAGAGAAGGGCTTCTTGTTAAACAACAAAATTCATATAACTCCCAATCCCCTATGTAATTCTCTCAAAAAAAAAATAGAGAAAAGTTTGTGCCTTTGGAATGGCTGAAGAGAGTTGCATTCACTCTACTATATTTTCAACTGCTAGATAGCATCTCCAAAACAGAAAGGTGCTGCAAAGAGGCCGAGACTCAGGTTGGTGAATTTATTCTGACAGGAGGTAGCCTCTGCTATGTCATGAGAGGATATCTGACATTAATAACATCACTCTCCTGCGTGGGTAACAGAGTGAGATCTTTCTCAAAAAATAAAGAAAGAAAAATTAAGATAGCATCACTGAGGCACTATTTTCTCCTATAACGGGGAGCAGCAAAAGCCATGGTTGAGTTTGAATGCCATAGACGCCTGAAGTAGCCCTATAAGATCCCAGGAAGATCACCTTAGCCGATGCCCAAGCAGAACTCTTTCTCCTCTGAAGCTGCATTGCTTCCCATTCTTTTTGTATGCAATGTTTTAGTTTTAATATGTTTGTGTTAATTTTAGTAAAAGAAGGCAGCTACTCATGAGGCATCCCTGCAACTAGCAAACTCATTGAGAAGCTCTGTCCTAAAGCTATACTTCTCACCACAAAATAGCGTACAGGTCCTTATGAATTAGGTCTAATTATAGAGCAGAGTGTACCTATAGTTTGTATCAGAAGTTTTCTTACTCTTGATTAAACTTGTTCCTGTTACACACGTGTACACACACACACACACAAAGTTTGAGATCAGGTCTGATGCAATTTTGTATTTCCCACTCCCATGCTTTGGACATAATAAATTATCAATAAGTGCTATTATATTTTAGGGTCAGCTTTTCAATTAAAAGATGGGAAAGGTTAGTAGCTAAGGGGTATTGTCTTCTACCTTATTCACGCTCCTATTCTACAAACATCGATTCAACCCAAGCTTGAGAGCTTTGCTGATTTCATTCACTTCAGTTTAGTTCTCATTTTAGTATATATAAATGAACTGATTCATCTATCCAATATTTTTTAAGCATAATATGTTCCAGGCACTGTTCTAGATGTTGTGGATACTAATGAGCAAGGCAAACAAGGTTCTTGACTTCTTGGGATTTATTTCCATGGGGAAAACAAAATATAAACAATTTTTTAAACATATTTATTTATGGCAATGTGGTTAGGAAAACATTTCTGAAAGAGTGAAGACATTTGAGCTGAAACCCAAGTGAAGTGAGAGGGAACAAGCCAGGCAAAGGTATGAGGGAATGACAACCAAGAAAAGAAGCATGCCCAAGAGAAGAACGTGTCCAAAAGAAGAAATGCACAACGTCTGAGATGGGAAAATCTTGACACATTTCAGACAGTGTAGCTGTAGCAGCATGAATGAGGGAAAGAATAGTGGAAAATCAGCCTTAAAAGATCATAGGGGTCTTGTAAACATGGCTCTAAATGTAACAAAAAGTGATGCAAGGGTTTTGAGCAAGGAGGTGACATGATCACTTTGGCTATAGGATCATACTGAAAGTGGGGCAAGAATGAAAGCTTAGATTTCTCACTTATTGTGGAAGCTGAAATAATTGAACTCATAGAAGAAAAGCATGGTTACAAAGGCTGGGGAATGGTGAGAATGGGGTGATGAGAGTCAAAGGGTACAAAATCTCAGGCAAGAGGAATATGTTTTGTTTTTCTTTTTTGAGCTCTATTGCTCAGCATGATGAATGTAATTAATAATAGAATATTGTACATTTCACATTTGCTAAGAAAGTAAATTTCAAATGTTCTCTATATAAAAAATGTTAAGTATTTGAGGTAATGGATATGTTAACTAGCTTAATTTAATTATCCCACATTATATTCATAAGTTATAACATAACTTCATATCCCACAAATTTATATAATTATAAGAGGTCAATTTACAATTTTTAAAAACAGTGGAAGCTTAGGAGTCTTTGCAATTTCTTAGCGAGAAATGATTGATGGTGTCTTGGATGACAGGTCTAGCAGTGGAGGTGATGAGAAGTGGTCATATCTGACACACATTTTGAAAGTAAGTCGACAGATTATCATGCGATAAGGAAGAAAAGAAGAGAGGAGTCAAGAGTGAGTCCTAGGTTTGAGGTCTGAGCAACTTAATGCAATGTAAATAGTGCCATTTAGTGAGATGAGGCAGGCTAGGGCAGTGAGCAAGTGATGCAGAGCAGCTTTGGAAGGAAAAATCAAAATAATGTGTTTGTGATGCCTGTGATGAATACGACTGGAAATTCAACGAAATTAAATATGTTAGTATGGAGATTTAAAAAGTCAGAGTTGAAGATATACATTTGGAAGTTATTAGCAGAATTTTTTTTTTTTAAGACAAGGTCTCACTTTGTCATTCAGGCTAGAGTAAAGTGGCACAATCATGGCTCACTGCAACCTCAACTTTCTGGACTCAATCAGTCCTCCCACCTCAGCCTCCTGAGTAGCCGAGACTTCATGTACACACTGCCACACTTGGCTAATTTGTTGTATTTTTTGTAGAGACAGAGTTTCACCATATTGCCTAGGCTGGTCTCGAACTCCTGAGCTCAAGCCATCTGTCCACCTTGGCCTCCCAAAGGTCTGGAATTACAATCATGAGCCACCATCCCTGGCCAGCAGGAATTGTATTTATTCTCATTGGATGCTGTGTGTTCAATACAACCCCTTTTAAAATAGTTGTATTAGAAAATCCAAGAAAAGGGAGAAGCTGGAAACAGAAAATTAAGCAACTTGACAACATCCCAAACAGAAGGACAGGGGATTAACATGGATAGGATAATGGGTACAAATATACAGTTAGATAGAAGGACTAAGTTCTACTATTCAATTGCAGAATAGGGTGACAATGGTTAACAACGATGTATTGCATATTTCAAAATAGCTAGAAGAGAGAATCTGAAATATTCCCAACATATAAAAATGATAAATGCTCAAGATGGTTGATATCCTAAATACCTTGACTTGATTATCACACATTCTGTGCATAAATATGTACAAATACTATGTATTAGTGAAATAAATAAATAAAATTGAAATAGGGAAAAAAGAAGCAGATTAGCATGTGGATGGCCAGAGCAAACCATACGAATCTGGGAAAAAAATGCCCACAGGTACAGAGATAAAGACATTCCTAGTTGGATGTGGGCTGGGGCATGCTGAAAATCTCCAGGCACATGGGCAGGGCTCAGCAGCAACTGCTAGAGATGCCCACAGGGTTGGAAGTATTTCCAACATGAGCATCTCACTGTCTAGGCTCCTAAAAGTTGGAGGTGGGCCTGATAGAACCTTGCCAGGGTTCTAGTATGAAAACTAGTGGTGCACAATCTCACAGTCTCCAGATGTGGGGCAAGTCAGGTGTTGTAAATGGATGAAGAGGACCAGGAGTGAGACAGTCATAAGCAGGAAGATTGTAGAAAAGTGGAGGATTTCAGCCTCATCCACAGGGGGCAGCCAATTCACAGCTAAAGTCAATGGTTGCTAGGTGGGAGTGAGGTCCAGTGCTGTCAGAAATACATACACTCAGACACACACACACACACACACACACACAGAGAGAGAGAGAGAGAGAGAGAGAAGGAAGTTTAGCTTGATGCCTTTGATTAATCACTACTATCCTCCCAACCGAATGATCCCTTGTGGTTAAATAGGGAAAGAAGGATTCGTTATTGACTCGTTGATTATTTACCTGGCCCCCAACATACCCAACTAGCCTCCTTCCCTCCTGCAAAATAAAGAATTCACATCCACTGGCAGGGAACTGTGAATCACTGTGATAAAGATGGAAGCATACAGTCAGTCCAGAAAAGAAATGGTGTCTGGATGATCTGTGAACCTTGAGATTAGCTTGTTCAAGAGAACTTTGTTCACTGACTGTACAGATCCTCGAAGATGATATGAACTGAGTGAGATGTAACAATGCACTAATTTCTCTAACCAAAGGACAGAAAGCCTTGGTGTGTCCTTGGCTGAACCCTTCTTTTCCTACTAGGCATGTTCTTTCCCACAGGATCTGCTTAATGTGTTGCAAAAGAGTTTATGCCAATCATCATCGTCATTTGATTGGAACCTGTGCTTTATCTTGTTTGCCTGGACAAGCTTTGAGAAAGAGCCTGGCCTGAAAAGTAATATGAAAAAAAAAAGAATTGATTCGTGAGGCAAGCAGGGAACGGATAATGTTAATATATTAATAGAGGTGATAATACTGACCCCCACGAAGAGTTCACTTATTGACCCCTCTGACTGTGTTTTATTCAAAGTAGTGAATAAACATATCATCCATTAATCAACTTAACTACCTGGTTTGTCATTCCAAGGGCACACTAACACATTGTATAAAGGCTATCTTTTGGAGACCTGCTATGACACTGTTAAATATAGAAATGAATTTGGCAAATATATCCACGGAGCATTCTTACTGAAAATCTAACATGATCTTTTCATTAGGGCCCAATATCAACAAAAGAGAAGCCCCCTGTGCTTTTTCTCTGTGTGTTAGAAACCACTCTTGTCAACCAAAGTACAGTATTAATGTTTCTTTTCTTTTCTTTTTTTTTTTTTACTTTAAGTTCTTGGATACATGTGCAGATCGTGCAGGTTTGTTACATAGGTATACATGTGTCATGGTGGTGGTTTGCTGCATCCATTGCCCCGTCATCTACATTAGGTATTTCTCCTAATGCTATCCCTCCCCAATCTCCCCACACCCTGCTATTCCTCCCACTATTCCTCCCATAGCCCCCCACCAACTCCAGGCCCTGGTGTGTGATGTTCTAGGGCTTGTTTCTTTGTGAAATTTCTCTGTGACTGAAACTTCCTATTAAAGTAATTCTTTGTCTTTATACTTGTGAGCAAAACAAATGAGAAACAAAAGATATTTTCTCTGAATTAACACAACAGACTTCAACTGCAGCTGCTTTATTCAGCTCCACTTCTTTTTTCTGCTGGAACCAGTGATTACAGCTGCCCTTAGAGCTCAAGTTTCCAATGTAGACAGGTAGCAAACACTTGAGAATTTTCTATCCTAAGATTGTTGGCTGTCCATGAAATTTGCAGAAAGCAAAGGGAAGAATGAAGTTGTGGCAGAACCAGGAGCTATTAGAATGAGGGTTTGTTCAAGCTATGAGACAGTTCTAAAAGAGAGGGTGGTTAAAGGACCTTGTATCTCAAGATCAGGAATGCAGTGGTCAAGTTCACTAAATATTATTTAATGAATGAATTAATGAATAGATGGAAAAGTCACTTCAGGCTAAGAATCTAAGCACCACTTTCTTTTCTTTTTTTTTTTTTTTTTGAAAGTAGGCAAAATTTATTTATTTATTTATTTATTTATTTATTTATATTTTATTGCACTTTAGGTTCTGGGGTACATGTGCAAAACATGCAGGATTGTTGCATAGGTACATACATGGCAATGTGGTTTGCTGCCTCCATACCCCCATCACCTGTATCTGGTATTTCTCCCCCTGTTATCCCTCCCCAACCTCCTCAACCCCCGCCATCCCTCACCTATTCCCCCACAACAGACCCCAGTGTGTGATGCTTCCCTCCCTGTGTCTATGTGTTCTCATTGTTCAAGACCTGCCTATGACTGAAAACATGCGGTGTTTGTTTTTCTGTTCTTGTGTCAGTTTGCTGAGAATGATGGTTTCCAGATTCATCCATGTCCCTACAAAGGACACGAACTCATTGTTTTTTATGGCTGCATAGTATTCCA